>JACEGR010003929.1:0-95731 GCA_014170235.1 Listronotus bonariensis | reverse complement strand
ATATTTCCTAAGATTTATATCCTTTACGCTATTCCTGAAAAATATCCATGAAACTCTCTATTGTGAGGTCATTTAGACCTTTTTAAACTCAGTTTTCTCTAAAACTAATAAAGTTAGTTTATGGATATATTATAGATTTTATATCAGGAATAGCTTAAAGAATTTAAATTTTAGAAAATATACAGTTTCATTAAAATTATCAGGGTTATCATACTTGGAAGTTTAAATTTTACAGCACTTCCGGTTAAACAGAAAGTAGTAATATAATGGTCTCTAAGGGTGGAGTCTTTTAAAAGAACTATTTAAAGCATTTTACATTTTTGCGATGTTCATTTGTTTTCCCATAAAACAGCATAATGTGCTGTCGTTTGAACAATTTCAAACGCCATTTTCTCCAAAACCGAAAGAGTTAGGTTATGAATATATCCAAGGTTTTATATCATGAATAATCTGTAAAATTCAAATTCTAAAAATATACAGGGTGTTCCATTTAAAATATCAAAGTTTATATCACTTCTGGTTAAAACGGAAGTAATATACAGATTCTATTATATCTAAAATTGCCATCCGATAATAAAATATATTGTCCCTAAATCTGAAAACTGTACGGTTTCACTAAAGAAAATAAATTGCTGGATAGTAATGTCGTTGTCACCCGGAATATAAATCAACCAATAACTTCAATAAATTAATTTAGACTGTGTAGTCAAAAAATTTACGATACCCTCACTTAACAAAATTACAATTCTAAACTTCCATTACTTTTATTTGTTAACTTGTTAATTGACCTATATTATAAATAAATACTTTATATTACATTAATAAATATTTTTAACCACTTACTTTTAAAAACCACCAGTATTTGCCGACAAAACACAATATTCTTGAAATGTGTTAAAAATTTAATTTTGCGAAAATATAATATTCCTTTTACACTAACCGCACTAAGTGCTCTCCGAGCAAATATTTTTGCAAAATATAGGCGTATTTCCATAAATATTTAGTTGAAATCCGATGTAAATTTTTTTAATGGGATTTTAGATATCCAACACACCTGCGTGTAAGTAACATTAAATATAAAGGAGCATAATTAACTAGACCCGTCAAAGAAGATATTTCACTAAAAGAGCAACATCAGAAAATTATAATTAGCACAATGTGGAATATAAATGATGTATAAAAAAAAGTTAATTAGTTTTTATTGAACACTTTTTTAAATAAATTATAAAAAAATACAGGTTGTATTTAAATATTGCATACATGTGTCCTTATAATGTGTTAACAATTTACGGGCGTAGTCAGAAGCTAATTTTATTAAGAAATGTTCATATAAACTTTTACCGAAATATAAGGATTCCTTGCAAACACCGCATTTGTTATTATTTGTTACTTTTAAAAAAGTAAAAGAAATTGTATTGTAAAACCATATTGGTTTTGTAAACATTTTTTTCGCCCTTTCGGGGTCATCCCACCCAGGTCCGACGACCGCCCCCTAGGTCACCCCTAGTTCTTCTCATTCACACACTATTCATTCCATAAGTTGGATGGTTGCTGCTCGGTCTCGTTCACCTCCGAGCAGAATACCGCGTGCTGTTGCTCAAAACCGACAACTGCCCGGTCACCCATCCAAGTTATGGAGCGCAGTTCACTGCTTAACTCCGGTAATTGACGCTGCCGATACAACCGGAGCAGCCACAAGCGCGCCGTAAAAATGTTTACATTAGTAACTTATTTTTTGATGATAAAACACATTTTACTATGAAAATACGCCTTTTTTTTCTTTCGGGTTTTTAAAGTAAAAGTACATTTTATACAGGGTGTCTCTAAAAGGTTTGTACAAAAAAACGATCTAACGTAATTTATCTTAGTAGAAAATTTAATCGTTTGCAAGATATAGAGTGATAAAATATTTATTTTATTATAATTATTTTTAAAAATTTTATTTATTATAAGACATTTTTAAGCAGCTTTAAAATGATGTGCCACAAGACCCCCTTTCCTTTTATTTCTTTTTCGCAATATGGCGCCCAGCTGTCACCTTGACATTTAGAGCTGTCATTAATATGTTAAAAATTGCAGTCCTTGATCATAAAATATTGTCTCAAGGTTCATGAAAATATACCAAACGGTTCAAAAGTTAGAAGAGGGCGACGGACTTTAGAACCTCACTGTATGTACAGGCCATCTGGTAGTGTCTAAAACGTCTGTACAAAATGCTACGACAAATTCTTTGGGCCAAAATACAACGATCTTATGTAATTTACCTTACCTTATACAATGTCAAATTTTCCATATTTATTTTTTCTTGGACACCCTGTATCTTGCAAACGATCAACTTTGTAACTAAGGCAAATGGGGTTTAATCGCTGTATATTGGCATAAGGAAATTGTATTACCAATTTGTAAGACCTTTTTAGAAAAACTTGGGTGGCCTTAATAAAGCGTAAAGAGATACAAAATAACTTTTTTATGTGAAATAAAACTTTTGATCTAAAATACCTTAGAAACGGTTGCTCGTAGCGATATTTATCAAGAATACCTTTTTGTGCAAAAAATATGGGATAATAACCGTTATTCAGGCAAAGAATGGAACTACACTTTAAACAAAAAGCAAAGTAATGCGGATGGCTTAACAGTAAATATGAGTAGCTTTGGATTTCTTACCTTAAAAAACCCGTAAACTGCGTTTGGTAAAAAAAATTAAACAATTTATAAAATATCTAAAAAACACCATATAAATTAAATTAAATTAAATTACATTAAATAACAACTTTGACACCCTGTGTCCACCAAACGATTACCTCTTTAAATAAGGTAAATTGCGTCGATGATCATTTTTAAGTCGGCACTATTTCTATTTTTTTTATTTTTGGAGATAAGAAGTTGGTTAAATTGTAGTAGTATTTTTTCTGCTGATTATTGTGCTGTCAACAAAAAAACAATTGAACATCGGGTTTTTAATTTACTGCAAAAAAAATACGTTTTTGTAAATAGAATACCCTGTATATTATATATACCATTCAAAATATCTATTAAAGAGCTTTAAAAAAAGTGTGTAATTTATCAAATTTTTATTAGTTTCGGGAAATATGACCATCATCGGAAATTTAATAGTAAACAAGCATTTTTAAATAAACAACCTGTATATTGCATCGTACGGTTCACTACGCCGAATATGTGTAGACCATAAGTTGCCCCAAGGCGCACGAAACACATTTCTCGGAGAATTATAATTTTCTCATAATACAGTTAAACCAGTTTTAGACGTGTGTGCTGGGGGCTAAAGTTTTTCCAGGATAAATTGCCAAACAGTACTTCAACACAAATACCATGACAGTTTGAAATTTGGACCCTCTCATCTATCCAAAGATAAAAATAATCCTGTGAAGTCGTTTTTTAAGTAAGTAGTATAGATTTTTAAAATTGTTTAATCCGTGTTCTTACTTAGTACATGTTACAAAACTTGTTGTTGATACATGTTAAAAAAACAAATAACTTTGCTTTTTTATGAAATTTTAAAAACATGTTAGATAACTTTGGTGATATCAGTGTTGAGTAGCAAGTAAGGACGCGGTTTGTTACTAAACACTGTCAGGGCCGTATTATCCATTAGGCTGACTAGGCTACAGCCTAGGTCGGCCATGACAAAAATAGGCGCTAGACAGGGGAGCTTTTAAAGAAGTGTAGGGTGAGTGGGTAGTTTTGGTGACTAATTTCTTTGTGAATAAGGTGTCCTTTGGAATGAAATAGGGAAATAGGCGTGGTGAAGTAAGAAGTGCTTGGCACTCAAAATAAGAGCTGGAGAGGAAAGGAAAGGGCCTTTTTTTGCTCTTCAAAAGTTTTATTGGTGGAAAAATAGCCGCTCCGGGAATTGTAGCCTAGGGCGCTTCAAACGGTTATTCGGTTATTACGGCCCTGAAAACTGTTACTAATAATGTTATCTAACATGTTTTTTTTTTTTATAGGAACAAGAAGTTATTTGTTTTTTTTTACATGTTTCAGCAACAAGTTTTTTAACACGTTACTAAATTAAAAAACGGCTTTACATTTTTGAATTGTTTAAGCCGTGTCCTTACTTAGTAACAGGTTACAAAAACTTGTTGCTGTTTCATGTTGAAAACAACAAATAACTTGTTTCTTTTTAAAAATATTATTATAAAAATTTAGAAACATGTTGGATAACATTGTTAATAATAGTTGTTGAGTAGCAAGTAAGGATGCGGTTTGCTACTCAACACTGTTACCAACAATGTTATCCAACTTGTTTCTAAAATTATATAAAAAGCAACAAGTTATTTGTTTTTTCAACATGTATCAGCAACAAGTTTTTGTAACATGTTACTAAGTGAGGACACGGCTTTATAAAACATTCTGTATCTATAAATTTAACTTTGATAAAATCAAACGCTTACAATAGGGATAGATGTTTAGAGGTAATAAATTGCATGCGATAACCACATTAGCTTTCCAATCAAAATCCCATGAGGCAGTAGCTCCATTGACCATTCAAACGACCACACAACTGATTTACCATTTGTCATGAACGATGTAGTATTGTTTCAGTTATAAAATTGTATTTGGGACACAAAAACATAATTGGCAGACTAGTACGTTAAAATATATTTGGAAAAAAGAAATACAGTGTGTTTTTAATTAATAAATATTAGTTCATGATTTAGGTCTTTAAATTTTATTTTGGTAACTGTTTAAAATAAAATCGGCAACATTTTAAAATATAATTCAAGGAAATCAGATAATTTTTTTTATTGTTTTTTTAAATTGAAGCAATTAAACTAACTAGACTAATTATACAGAGTATTTTACTCCCATTAAAGACAGTTAGAAGGAAACATCCTACTTTTCTATGCTATTCCCCACGACTCTCCCCCAGATCGGTTTTGCCTGCCTTACAGGAACTTATAAATGAGGCTGTAACGAGTCGCAGTAAACTCGTTACAGCCTTATTTATAAGTTCCTGTAAGGCCGCCGAAACTTCGGTCTGGGGGTAGAGTCGTGGTGGATAGCATAGAAAAGCTGGACTTTTTCTTGTAACTGTCTTTTATGGGGGTAAAATACTTTGTATAATACACCAAGACAGAAAGGATTTTTTTCCTTGTGCTTTGTGAAATAAATAGACTGATCACCAAAAGAAACTTTATATAACAACTCTACCCAAAAGTTTTATTTTAAGTTTTAACAGCTCATAAAGGCTTAGACAGCATGTCTTTGGAAGTTCTTACCATTTTTTAAAATTATTAACTATAATATTATTTTTATAAAGTTCAGCTTGGTGAAAAAAATATGTTTACAAAAATATTTGCATGTTGGATGTACAGGGTGGTGCCTTTCGTTGACCTTGCAGGCTACAGCGAAAACTAAAAGAGATCTGATTGTGCAATCTTTCATTTTTAAAACAAATTTAATGGTGAAAGTAAATCGTGGCTAATTTGATTTGTTTTAAAGATACAAAGTGTTTTTCAAATTTTGTCAATGTAGTCAAGCACTTGTAACTCGCCTAATATTAGAGATAGAAAAAATGTAAATAGAAAATTTCTAGATATTTTTACGTAGAATTTAGTTGCGTACCTTTTTTCCATTGACTTTTATTTTAAAGTTATAACACAAAGTTCGTTTTTTAAATGGAACACGCTGTATATTTTATAACTAATAGAAGGGTCGCCTTTAAAGTCGTAAAAATACTTCATTTAATATATTTAATTTGTTATAGTTTCGGAAATATAGCCATTGTCAGAAGTTCGATAATAAAATATTTTTTTAATAAAACACTCTGAATATTTTATCATCATAAAAAAGACATTTCACGAACCTTTAAGAATTTACCACATGTAAAAATGATTTTCTCTAACAGTTTCGGAAATATGAGCTTCCAATTCTTAATGCGTAAAATTTCTTCTATTTTTTAGATTTATTTTGTTAAACCTTTTGGAAATATCTATGCAACGGTAATATAATATACAGGGTGTTCTGTCAAAAAAATCTCGATAATGACCATATTTCCAAAACTATTAAAAATAAATAAATCAAAAGTGGTATTTTTATAGCTTTTAAGGAGACCTTTCAATTGATGATAACACAGGGCGTTCCAAAAAAAAACCTTACTTTGTGTTATACCTTAAAATTCAATCAAAGTCAATGATAAAAATAAGGGTACGCCACTAAATTCTACTTAAAAATTCTAAAACTTTTTCCTTTACGATTTTTTTCTATCTAGTTACAAGTGCCTGGCCAAATTGACATTTAAAAAACAATCTGTACCTTCAAAACGAATCAAGTTATTTATGATTTTTTATTCTCACTATTGAATTTGTTTAAAAAATTAAAATCGAGACTGCGTACAGATTCGTTCTATGTTTTCGCTATACCCTGCAAGGTCAACGAAAAGGCGCCACCCTGTACAGGTATAAGTTAGCTTTTAAGAGGTTCTTATTACAAATTTTAACAATCCTTTTTTTATCAAAACTGTTTGTATTTTTTATTGTCTGTTAGACTTCATAATCTTATGTAAACGAAAAAAATTATCACTCGTTAACTTCGTTTATGGCAGATAGAGGAATTATGTTTCGTCTTTAAGTTTTCTAAAAATTTGGAGAAAGGCAACTTACCAACTATGTAGATTTTTTCTTTTGAACAGTGACTAATTTACCTGAAAAAATAAATAATATATTATTTTTAAGTAATGTAAAAAGAAAACATCTAGTTATTAGTTACAAAAGTAATAATAAAGTGTCAAAAATAAAAGTTAAAATTATTAAGAAAATAAAAATTGTGATGTTATTAGAATTTTTTTATATTTTTTTTATTGCAGCAAAAATAAGAAAATAACCATAAAAATATTGTACTAAATGATGTGAATAGAAGAATAATTTTAGCCATTTTTCATGCGTATATCTGAAGGAGACACAGTAGTTTACATAAATACATATTTAAACGTTATTTGAATGATAATGGTACTGCATTTAAAATATACTGGAAAATGGAAATGTAAACCAAAATTAAAAGATATAAAAAAATAATTTTTAGGTATACTATATGTAAAAAAAAATGTAAACATTAAAAAAACAATTGTAGGTAGAAATACTTTTGTGTACGACCGGGCGTAAAATATAATTTTACACCCTAGGGCAAAAAAATATCAAAAACGCCTGCATTTATAAATGAGGGCGTAAAATAGCACTTTTACGCCCTAGGGCAAAAAATATCAAAAACACCCGCATTTATAAATTTGAAAAACAATAATAAAATTAGATAATGTCCTTTTCTTTTGGTAAAACAACAATTTATTTAATTAAACATATGTTAAAAGTATACTGATTACAATTTGAAACAACAAAAGCTGAAAAATTTTCTCCAAACTACAGAGAATTCTTGTATATTAATTTCAGTCGTACAAAAAATATTGTTTGCACCTCTGGCGTAAACTACTTTTACGCCCACAGCTGATCGTTGCCCTCGCAGAGCTAGGGCAACAACTTTCAGTCGCGGCATAAATGCGCTATTTTACGCCCTTGGTACAAAAATAACTATTATAGCTATTTTGTTTGTTTTTTAATTGACCAGACTTAATGGCGTATTTCCAAACTAATTCTAAAATCCTAGCTTTGGTGCAATTTTTGCATTTAGCAAATAAAAATAAAGCTTTTTGGGTTTTTAATCTATTTTCTGATCTTACATAGTTTTTTTACCAAATATAAAGACACAAAAAAAAAATAAACAAAAGTTAGTGGCGTCATTTTTTTGTTAAAAATATCCATTCGGATACCACTCGAGACAGTGGAGTGGAAAATTTTCGTGGGGAGAAGGGGTAATAGAAAGTGCACAGTATTTTTAGCGCCGGTTTGTATGGCAAAATCTTCACATAATAAACCACACTAACTAGCGGCCATCCATAAATTGTGTCACAAGAAATTTAGTGCTTTAAACCCATCCCTTCCCCTTGTCACAGGTTGTCACATTTTTAAAACCCCGTCCCTTCTGATGTGACGTTTCACATTTTTTAAATAATGCTCAAATCTATTTATGCCCTTACCGTCTCGAGGTCTCGTAAATTTTAGTGTCCTACTTGCCTTACAACGCTCTGAAAGATAAACGTTGTTGGGTGAGAGATAATCTAATAGCGAAAGTGCTAAATTATTAATAAACGGGGTGATCATTTTTAAGTCGGCACCAGTGCTAACTTCCTAATTATTGGAGATACGAACTCTGTTAAATTAGTAAATTTGTAGGTTTCTTTTTTCGCTGATTAACGTGTTGCCAACCGAAAAACAATTGAAAAGCGGGCTTTCGATTTATTACAAAAAAATAAACTTATTTTAAATGAAACACCCATAATAATATATCCCCAATCAAAAAATCGATTAAAGACCTTTAACAAAAGTCCACATGTTATATATCCCATTTTTAATAGTTTCGGAAATAAGGCCATCCTCAGAAATTTATTAGTAAACCGGTATTTTTAAATAAAATACTATCTATATTGCATCACCAATAAATAGATATTTAAAAGACCTTTAAGAAAATACCAAATTTGATAGGTTAATTTCTTATAGTTTTGAAAACATGGCCATCAAAAGCTAAATATTATGTTTAATTTGCTTTATCTCTACAGCTCCAAGCGCTATAAGCAAAATTGTTGTTAGGAAAAATTTGGGCGTTTCGCCGAAATGAAGCTACTTACGTAAAAAAATACTTGTTCCTACAATACTCGTCTTTTTCTTAATTTTATATATAAAATATTTCTTTTCCAACTAAAAATGTTTTACTACCTCTTTTTCCATAATTAATCATTGCTTATCGTTGACAGTTATTTCCCAAGTTCTTGCGTATAGGTTACGGCGCAATAATTTTATTAGCTCTATTAAGTTAGACTGAAACATATTTTATTATTTTTATTTATAGCCTGAAATCTTTAATAAAAAAACTAATACATTTCTTTTATTAAGCTTACATTATTAGAAAATCGCAAATAAACCATTCCTCTATTTAAAACGAAAAATTTCTTAATCTGCTTGGTTTGTCTACTTTGTAATAAATCACTGCCAGAACATTCCTTACAAACAAATATTTATTTTTTTAAAAATATAATGCACCTTAATATTTAGTCCCGGTAAACATGAAGCGTATGAAACGCCGTACGCCCCACGCCTGACAATATGTTTGCATTGAAAGTAATGTAACCTTTTACATGAAGACACGTTTCCATTTTTTTCTGCTGGCGTCAAATTTACATCGGGAGCTTACGCCTGACCCGCACACCTTACCTACGCTTCACGTAAAGCCTACGTTTCATGCATCCGTTGTCCGTCGGTACGTCGATCCGAAAATGTTCTAATTGGTCAGAATATTTTAGATTTATTTTTCATCCGCCAATTCGTATAAATTAACCGTCGACGAATGGATTAAAAATAATTAAAACTTTTTCCGTCAAAACGTACGAGTTTAACCTTAATTTTTTAAAAACGTCAGTTTTAATGTTAGGTAGTTGTAGGCACTGTATGATAAAAATAAACATAAAAGCAAATTAAAAAATGGCGAAAAACATTAACTACTACGCTGTTCTTATTTTTGATTCTTTTATTACAACAAAAAGGACAACATAAAAAAGATTTTGTGTAAGAGATATTTATTAACACCAAAAGCATTGAGACGTGTACCATATTCTCTAGCGTGAAATGCATTCTTGTATTTTTCCGCACAAAACCGAAAAAAGAAAATCATCCAAACAACGAGAAATTCGTTCATTTAAACCTGTGATTTAAACTCTAATTATGGCTATATTGGAAATCCGTGTTTGGGAGGTAGACGGATGGCCGGATACGTCAAAACGGTTGCATGTAAATAGCAATGTCCTTGAGAGAAATATTTAATACTTTTCAAATAACGTATCAACGGACGCCGGATGCATAAAAGAGCCTTAAGGGCATAGGTACTATAATACAAACTTTTCCTACGACCACTTGTGAAAATAGCAAATAGCACACTGATTTCATGCATAGAAAATGCGTTATATCACACTAGTGTTGCAAAGTACTTTACAGCACTAGTGTTGCAAAGTACTTTACAACACTGGTGTGATACATATTATGATGTCATTCTAAAACTGCTATTGGTTTTGCAAGTGACATATTTATTGTAGTGACAGTAAAAAACTTTTTATTTACCTTAAACGGTAGAACCCAAATTAGCGAAAATCATCTTATTTTATATTTATTAAAATTTACGAAAAATAAAAACATAAACAAAAATAGACATAACCACAAAAAACAACTTTCACTGACTGGCACAGTGTTGTCAGGTAAGTAGATCAAATTAAAATCTCCCTTCTACCTTTGAGCACGTACTTTATAGAGGCAGCCTTGCCGCTTGACCGTTCGACCTAAAGCGCCAGAGAAAAAAAGCCTATAGATCAAATTCTTTCCTCTCTTTCTTCGTGTACTCAAACAACTAGTTAAATCTTTTTTTTAATCCCTAATTAAACCTAAGGCTAATACACACTTTATGAATCCACTTTCTTTATCCATTCATAAATAGAATCAGACCCTTCCGACGTTGCCAAATGCTTTCCATATTTTGCATGGTAACTGACGTTTGGTAGTCGTTTTTTCCTTACTTTTAGGACTTTAGGTTATGCATTTACAATTTTCATATTTTTTATATTTTTTCTTAAAAATATGAGGAAAAACTGTTATTTTTACTTAATTTTATATGTGATTTTCAGTTTCATTAACTCGTTTTACCAATTTTACCCCACCCAGCACCCCTTTTCACTCCCCGGTCCCGTAAGTTTATTTACTGATATTTTTTAAAAAACGGAATATTTTGGATATGCACCACTTACGTTTTATTTAGAAGAGTGTCTAAAATATGTAAGAATCGATAATTTTTAAAAACACTTATAATAGCAGAAAACCGTATTAAACTATTAGCGTTATTACCTAACAAAACCATACAATTTTTATTAAGTGAGGACCTTTTAAATTCCAAAATGATAAAAGTTATATAATGCTTCTAGGTAGGTGACTTTCGATGTAAAAATATTGTCAAAACAGTATAATATATAGTGTATTCCTTTTACCTTGTAGAACTGTTCTGAACCGTTCTTTGAAATGTCAATAATGTCAAGAACGGTTCTATAACATGAAAAAATGTCAAAAAATTGTAAAAGGAACACTCATGGTGTCGTTCCGGGCGGTTCTGGAGCATAAAAGGAATACACCAATAGCAGTGAGGAAAAGTATATATCACACTAGTGTTGCAAAGTAAATATCACTCTAGTGTTGCAAAGTTCTCAATTGTTTTTTATTTTTTCTGAACAGACAAACTTTAATTTATTTATTTTTTGGTGAATAATTTGTGGTCGTAGGAAAAATAGTGTACAGTACTCGTGTGAAAATGACATTCTTACACTCGTGGGTTTGTCGCACTCGGCTAACGCCTCGTGCTACAATATTCCCACTCGTGTGAAATTAGTCATTTTCCACACTTGTAATGTAATATACTATTTCATATGATACGCCGCGCCGTGCGCAGGATGCAAAGTAGCCGTTTCTTTTAGTTTATAAGAAGTAGCCGGTATGGAGACACTCGATACCGAATTATTGATAGATTTAGTTAAAGAAAACGAAAATCTTAAGGATATTTTAAATAAAAACTATACACATTTAGATTCAAGGGTCTTGGGAGAATATGGCTTTGGCCCTAATTCCTAATTTTGTCGAACTAGGGGACAAGAAGAAAAAAATAACAGGTATAGATTTTTATGGGTAAATACAATACTCAAAAGAATTATCGCATATGCTCGATTTCTTTCATAAGCTTCAATACAAAAATGCTTTCATTAAAATGGCCATATCTCTTTTAATTATTAAGATATCAAGGCAATTAAAAAAATAAAATGTTAAGAAAACGTGAAGCTATAACTTTATATTAACCGTTGTTATTTACTGTTAGCAATAGATCCTACGGGGTGATAATTTTTTTTTGAAAAAATAAATAATTTTTAATAGCCCTATAAAATGTGCTGTTAAAAGGGAGAAATCTCATTTGTGAATAATTTATACCCTTACCCATTTCTGATATTTTATAATCACAAATTTGACTACTCCCTTTCAACAGCATATCATACCGGGCGATTAAAAATTAATCGAGCATATGCGATAATTCTTTTGAGTAGTGTATTTTGTTATACTCCTTTAATTCGGTTTTACTGTATTTTTTTGCTTTTTCAAGAAACATTTGTATCACCTAAAAAATTGTTTGCAAAAATATATGTTGTAGAATTTGTAATAAAATTTTGTCTTGTGTCTGTAAAATCCTGAAATCCATGAACTGTTAGGGTATTAAATTTTTTTGTGGGACATTTACTACTTTTAATGGGCGGTAAAATATCCTTTATTTATTTGATAATATTACAAAGGTACACTAATATATCAAAGGAAAGGAGTAAATATCAATGTCAAAGCCTCACAGTTTGTGAGAACTGTGAGGCTTTGACATTGATATTTACTCCTTTCCCTTAAACAATCAAGCCTCTTTGAGAAAAATGGATGATTACTTTGATATACTCAATATATCGCCTAGCACGAGTTAACCTGTAGAAATCTGTTCTTTTCGTTAGTTAGAATTCTTTTGTGCCTAAAGGCATTCGAAAGTAATTAAACAAAAATCTTGGGTGCTTTCTTGATTCAGAGTCACCCAAAAATGTCTATTTTTGGATTTTTTTTTAAATTAGGCTATATGCTACCACGGCAACAATGCCTGGAAAACACTTTTGCTCTTTCATTTGGAGACTGACAAGCGTCCTTTCATGTGAAAACAAAATTTACGTTCGAGACGCGCGGTGTAGCACGTCGAGCGTTCGTACGCCCCATGGGTAACGGGTCTTACATAGGACAAATATAATGTTTATTAAATGCAAAATCACGCCATTATCGCATTTAATACTGTAGACTTGATACATGGAAGGAAATAGACAAAAATATTAACCTTGCAGGTAACAAAAATGCAATAATATTTTTTACTGATTTATTATTAACAATATATATTTTGGATTTAGTACTACACTACGTCCACTAAGATGTCCACTTATTTGTTTTCTTGAGCCGGGTTCAAAATCAAAATTTAATTTTAGTATTAATATTTGTTTTAGCGGCAAAATTCAAGAACACTCATTCAAGCCAAAGTGTTTATTAAACAAATTTACTTTTAACCTTCATGTTAGTTTTAAGAAACCACCGTAAAATACCAAAAAGCAAAACCTCATACTAAATTCAGAAAGAGTATTAATTCCGCCTGTGCGATAAAGAGACCAAGGCTCAGTTGTACAAAGCAGGTTTAAGCTCAGTTCTACTGAAATAAGGTCAGGCCTTTGAACTTTCCTTAAAATCTCAATATTGCTTTTACGGAAAGTTCAAAAGCCTGACCTTAGTTTAGTAGAACTGAGTTTAAACCTGCTTTGTACAACTGGGCCTTAAAGTCAGAATTTTTTTTTTTTTAAATTTTGTTATTTTTTTGCAGCTGAACAATACCAAAAGCAAACTTAAATGAAAATTAATAGGTTAGGTCATTAGGAGATATATTTAACTAACAATAGCACCATTAGAACCAATATACCTATTCATCATAATACATCAAGGGAATGTGTTTAAGTCACAACACGGCACAAAACGTCACGACACGATACAACATGCCACGACATGTCAGAACAATGTGTCCCCGGCTTTATTGTAGTTTAATTAAGTTAAGCTTTAAGAGAAGATCCTAAATTTCCATGGGTAAATAAATTTCGGCCTGTTTCAATTAAATGTACCTATTAATGCGGGTTATACATAGCCAAGTTTACTTAGGAAGGGACTAAAATTTGATCGCCAGATTTTGCAAATGCGTTTAAGATTATGATAAGACTTTATAAAGAAATAATAAAATTGTTTAAAAAAGGTTTATACCTTTTTAATTTATTTTATTCATAAATAGATAAAGTGATGAGGTATTCAATAAAGGTTGGATTATAGAATTTGTCAAACTATAAAGTATAACAGTTTGTTCTCTTGCCTATAAAATCTACAAAAACAGTATGAGGTTTTATAAATGACGAGTACAATTTCCATTTATACCTTCTAATATAACAGTGAGATAAATGTTTCAGAAGTTCTATTTTTCAGCGCTAATTTTAAATAAATTATTTTTCAGGCCATGACAAAATCTTTGGCAGACCGTCTAAACTTATGTAAGAGAACATTACATTTAATTTACAGGTTCTTTGTTAATGTTTTATAAAATACTAGCGGATCAGTACCCACTTCGTTGGGCATATTTAAACTTTTTGTTTAATCATAGTAAAATATAGTCTATAACACTCCTGGATACCTATTGTGGCTTTCTGATTGTGAAAAAAAATATGATAGGTTTAGTAATTCCAAAGATTAAAGGCTACAAAGAAACACACAAACAAAGTTGCAAACTTTACCTCTTTATATAGGTTTGTTGCAGCAGGCTGTCAGAAATGTTTGCAACCGTTCGGATTCTGCGCACGTCAAATTTGTTGTTCCAGCAGTGCCATGTTTCTAACATTATACAATTGTTTGCTGTTCCAGCAGTAGTTTTAAGATGTTGAAAACATGTTGGAATCTGTTTGAAAAGTTTGCAAACTTTCTTCAAGCATTAGGTTTGTTCCAGCAGAATGTTGGAAACATGTTAGCAACAATCGTAAAACGCAGAAATTGTAACCAACATTAGTCAGAAATGTTGGCAACAGTTTTCTGCTGGAACGAAAAATAAACAAAGGCGTACATACTGCTTACACATCAATACAAGAAAGGTTATGTTAAAAATTGTCAGTAATGTTTGAAGAAAGTTTGCAAACATTTCAAACAGTTTCCAACATGTTTCCAACATCTTAAAACTACTGCTGGAACAACAAACAATTGTATAATGTTGGAACCATGGCACTGCTGGAACGACAAATTTGACGTGCGCAGAATCCGAACGGTTGCAAACATTTCTGACAGCCTGTTGGAACAAACCTATTGCTGACAATTTTTAACATAACCTTTCTTGTATTGACGTATACGCAGTATGCACGCCTTGTTTATTTTTCGTTCCAGCAGAAAACTATTGCCAACATTTCTGACTAGTGTTTGCAACAATTTCTGCAATTTACGATTATTGCTAACATGTTTACAACATTCTGCTGGAACAAACCTATTATTAGTAAAAACTAGCGGCCCCATACTCACATCGTTGGGCGTTAATATCCAAACTTTTAATTTAATCATAGTTAAATATAGCCTATAAAAGTCCTATATAGTGTAACTTTCTGATTGTGAAAGAATTTTTATGATAGGTTTAGTAATTCCGAAGATACAAACAAACTCAAAAACAAAGATACAAACTTTACCTTTTTATATATTAGTATACAGTGTGGGCCAAATCGAACTTGCACACTTTTTAACTAACAATAACTTTTTAACTGTTGCGCCCATCTTTTTATTTTTAAGGGGCTATTAGGTAGATATGTTTTCTTTAGGTTTGTTAATTTTGGTCTAATAGATTTAAACAGGACTGGACTTACTGGACTTTTTCCAAAACGATGCAAAAACATTTAATTTGATCTACAATTAGGCTAATACGTTTATTTTGAAATAATTTACTGTTAAGTTTGGTAAGCATCCATCTCAGTAACCATGGTAACCTGACATTTTTGATTTTCAAAGGACACAAAAAAGCTCTTTTTAAATCAAGAGTAATGCATGCATTTTGGGGAGCATTATTTATCAAAAATAATTATAATTTCTAAATCCTCAAATTGTTAAAAGATTTGCCTTAACTGAACTATTTCTCATAGTTTGTCTACAAGAAAAACGTATTAACTTAATTGCAGCTAAATCAGATTTTTTTTTGCAACGAGGTTAAATACAGTATTTTGGAAAAAGTTTTGGAAGTCCAGTCCTGTCTAAATCTATTTGATCAAAATTGGCAAACCTAGAAAAACATATTTACCTATTAGCCCTTTTAAAATAAAAAGATAGGCACAACAGATAAAAACTTATTATTACTTAAAAAGTGTGCAAGATAAAATTTGGCCCACCCTGTAGATATAGATAATTTACGAATCCAAATCCAGTAAGTAAACTTTCTTTTATTTTTTGTTTTTGAATATATTAAATTTAAAAAATATGTGTTTGCATATAACATAACTTATAGCATTGTTTTAATTTCAAATTAAAGACTACATAATATATCATTTTAAACAAATTTATTATCTTTATTTTTTAAGATAGAAAACAATACAATTTAAAAAAAACCTACTAATAAAATTTAAAAGTCTGTCATATTTTAAAGGCATTTGTGCATATCTGAACTTTTTGTTTAATCATAGTAAAATATAGCCGATAACACTCCTGAATAATGTGGCTTTTTGGTTGTAAAAAAAATTATGTTAGGATTAATTAGAATTTCTTTTAAATAATCTTTAATAACCAGTGTTTTTAAAAGAACATCAAAATTGTGTAAAATTTAAAGCATTTTATGCCCTTATAACCCTAGGAGTTTAATGCGTTAGGTAAATAAATAATTTAAATAATAAATTAACAAAAATATACAGGCTTGCGGTAAAAATTTAAGGTTTTCTTTATAAACTGATTTAAAAAAAAGTTATCATTAAAGTTGTTCTGGAGATAAATGAATTTCAAAATACAGGGTGTTAAACCTTTATAGCAACCAAGCCTCTAGTTTTTGGTGTTAGTTAATACCGTTTTACTTTGCTTTTTGGCAGTTTTGTGACTTTAAAACCAGTTAAGTATAAGATAAAAGTGCTTTTAACAGTGGTTTATTACGTAAGTTCCGTTTATGCACATATTAATATTTTAAGCTAGTTATTATCAAATATTATATTTTTAGATTAACAGTAATATTATTCCAAAAGATATTTCCTTATACTCGTCTTCTCATTTAAAAAATGACTAAAATTCACAAACATTGCAGGCCTTCTTAGGACCTAAATTTAAATATTGCGCCAAAAAGTCATATTGCTACCTCATGCGCAAAGCGAACCAATTTGGAATTGCTGTTGATCCTACCTTCTTGTAATCTTTGTATCATGGACTTCAAGCGTGTTTTCTTAAAATAAGAGTGAGGTAGAACGAAGTCGAGATGTAGAATACTACAGTACACGGAGTCCCGCTGCAGGTTTGACTTATGGCGTTCAATCCAATTCTTTACTTAATTTGAAAAGTGTAGTTTACATTTTGTTTTTGTCGGATTAAGTTCTATCCGATTCTTTAAATCGGATTCAGTAAAACGATGTAGACGTACTCAATAACTAATTTAAATAAAAATAACATCTGAACTACCATATTTCAGTAAGTTAAGTATTTTTTATTTAATTTTTTCGGTTTTGGCTTTTTAGGACTTCTCGTAACCAAAAATTTTATTTCTTAGCAAGTAGCAGATTAATACAAAAAAATTTCTTACTCTTTTTCAAGAAGAATGAACCTAATTATGAAAATATAGTTTTCAATGTATTTTCGAAAATTTTTATCAAATTTTAAGCTTTGATTGCTTCTTAGCCTGTTGCAAGACATATCTTTAAAAGATATAATTTATATAAAAATCATACATTTTTCTCTTTTACTAATTCTAGGTAAACTTTTAATTTAAGGAATAAAAAATTAAATAGCTAGGCACTTTCCCATATCATAAAAAGGACTTCAGATAGGGCTGCACTTTTTATATTGGCAAATAAAAAAAACGTGTTGTGTTGTTATTTATCTGTGATTAAAAATGCAGGCCTTTAAGGTTGGTATAAAAATAATAATTTTAAAATTTGACATATCGACGCATTGTGTGACATGTCACGTTATTTAAATGCCAGCATTTGTTTAATCTCTATCTGTTAGTGTTTTACGCGCATTAATCCACCTACTTTTCACGCATTATCTGTAAACCTTTGATTTAGCTAAAAGTGTATGCCAATTGGAAAAGTTTTTTTAGAAACAAAAAACAAAATTCGTTTCTAAATGGTTTACCCATTATGCAGGTTATTTTATAATTCGTAACAATAATAAACAATATTTATTAAAAACAAAGTTTTTTTGAATGCGCATCTTTGTTTGATATGACATAATCATATTAAGTTTTGAAAGATAATTTGTATGTTTCTGAGGGAGAAATGTGTTTCATTTATATTTAGAGATGACAATAAATAACATTTTTATTTACATAGTGACCGATAAGGTTAATTTTATTAATATCAACTACAAAATGCATTAAGACGGGTACGCTCGATAAGACTAATAATGCGACCATCACACTATTAAGGCTATTGATGTGTCAAAGCATGATAAATTTGGAATGTATAACCATTCTAGGAAACATATTAATGAGAGAAGATAATAGTGTGGCTAAAAATAATACAGGGTGTTTCTAAACAAATGCAAACAATTGTAAGAAGTGATTTCTTGTTAAAAATCAAGGGTAGTTTGCCTTATAAATATGGGGTCAAAAGTAAACCACCGTATCACGGTAAAAAATTGAAACAAAATAAAGTTTTATATTTTATCTAAAAAACAAAAAAGCGCCAAAATAATAAAATTTTATAAACATCTTGCTATTGTAAAAATACACTTTTAAAAAATTTTTATTTATCTGTTGTCACCTATTAAGAAATTTGTAATATACCTGTATTTGAAATTTCTCGGTACTTTAACACAATCATCTTTTATTTTAAAATATAAAATAAAGACTTACTATTTTAAAACTTTTTGCGATATCTTTCTAATGATTAACTTTTGACCCCATGTTTATAGAGCAAACTATCTTTTATTTTAAATAAGGACTCGTCACCTAAATGTTTTCTTATTTGTTTAAAAAAACTCTGTATAGGGTAATTTATTAAAAACAAAGTAAAATGAGAAATAGTTAAAAATCAGTAAAGTAAACTTTAACGCAAAAATGACTAACTATTTACAAAAATACATTGTAGGATTTTTATTTCTTAAATAAAATGTTTTATCACTATTATGTTTTCTTACAAAAAACTCAAATCAAGTAAAAAAATACAGATAAAACGTTAAAAGATATTAGTATTTTTATCCTTTATTATCTAGAATTTAAGTTGTTATTTTTTAATAAATTGGACTTTTTACTCAATGTTGTTTTTAAATCCAAAAAAAATATGAGTATCGTGTTTTAGGAAGTTTTAACTAAATGAAAAACTTTTTAAATATTTATTAAATATACGAAAAAAGTGCCTTGTTATAAAAAGTCTTGTTTAAATTGCCACAAGCCTATTTGTATGTGGGATCTTAAGGGTGGCTTTAAAAATGATCTGGTTGTAAATTATAGCAACCAATTTTTTTTAAAGCAAAAATCATTCTATTTTCTTTAAATCTCTCATTTGACGGCCAACTTGTTAATGCAACAATAAAAAAATCAGTATACAGGGTGATTCAAAAAACATATGCCATCGCTGAAGGGGAGATTCCTTAGCCAAAAATAAGACAAAAATGTCATATGAACATGGGTCCGCAAATGCTTTGTTTCCAAGATACAGGGCGTTTAATTTTTTATAATTTTTCTTTTTTAAAATATTTTAAAAACTACGCCAGCGATTTGGCTAAAATTCGGGCCATAAGGTACATTTATTAGTAGGCATATTGTGACTATAAGGAATTTGCTATATTTTTACCAGAGGCGTACTTGTGGGGTGGACACAAAATATTTTTTTATTAAAACATGTACGCCACTATAATTTTAATACATTTTGATAGCGCAGTTAAATACTTTACTAAATGCTAAACAAAACTTGTCTCCTAGCATTGTTTCGAATTTCGTTTGGTTTTCGGAATATTTTCGATTTTAATACGGGCTGCAGCTACTGACCTCCAACTGAGTTAAGCTATAAAACATCAAAGAAGGCTTTAAAATAAAAAAAAACAATTGCTTTAAATTTGAAAAATTGGCTATTGTATTATCACTATTGTTTTTATCATAATTTTTGTTCTAGCTCATAAAAAGGACTTTTATTAATTATATTTTGTCAGAGTTAACAGATATGTTGTTAATTTATGGTGAAACCAGACAAAATTCAAGAGAAGCCGTCAGACTTTATGCTGAGGAGATACCCGCTAAGAGCCCCTAGTAAAATCATTTTTGAGTACATCGTAAGGCGTTTAAGAGAAACTGGCTCTGTCAAACCTGTAAAAGCAAATTCCGGGCGTTCAAGATTTGATTTTGTCGTAGAGTTCAAGCTGAAGAAGCAGTACTAAATTCGGTAGAACGTGATCCTAATATCAGTACTCGAATAATTTCAATAAACTAGGAAACATTTCTCAAGCTTCGGTAGTGCGAGTTTTGCAAAAACAACAACTAAAACCATATCATTTTACAAGGGTACAAGAACATTTACCCAGGGATTATGGCCCTAGACAAGTATTTTGCCAATAGTTTCTCAATCAGCTGCAAAATGATCGGCGTTTTTCTAAAATATTTGATTTTGCACAGGGATGTATAGTTTTTGTTTAAATATTATTTATGTTTCCATCGATCTGTTTTGATAATTGCTTTATATAAATAAATCTTTCAAAATATTAAAAATACGCTATAAAATTTTTTATAGGTCACTCAATAAACACTTCTTTTCAAGACAATTTCTTTTAAAAAAGTGTCAAAATGTTTAAATAATTTGTAGCCACCTTCATTTTTATATCCAACCTTTTTGTTTTTATTTTTACGAAGCAGGATTTTCTAGAAGAAGACACTTTTTTCTAAAATTCGTATTTAAAAAGTTTTCCATTTGGTAAAAACTTTTAAGAACACGTCGTATATTTTAAATAATTTTAAATAAAGTTAATATATTTAATTTTAAATTAGGTAACATAAACTAAAAGGAGTAACGGTAAAATCAAAGGTAAGTTAATCTTAAGTTTGGCTGATGTCGCGTTTACTGTTAAGTACTTTGCAAAAATTAATATTTAAATAAATTGTAGTAGGCATTAAAACAAATTACCTATTTAAAGTGTAAAGAAAAGCGACGAACTGTTAAAAAAGTTACTATTTCAATTACTTTGTAGCGTGGTGTAGCGGCTAACATACGATCCTCTCACCGCGCAGCGCAGAGACCCGGGTTCGAATCTCGATATATTACATCAGCATTTTTAATAGCTCGTCACCTCACAGTTGGCAATGGCAAACCACTGTGTATTATCTTGCCAATCCTAAGTAGTAGTTAGTTAGAAATAACGTCTGTGGTGAACCTACCGCGTCTTAAAGGTGCCCTTAAATTAATGGGTTAATCATAAAATAACCCGACACCCACAGTACTTTGGTATTTAGGCATAAAGCGTTTGTGGGCTGTCACAAAGACAAAAAAAGGACATCAGTTTAAAGTGGTGCGTTTTTAGATGGTGTCAACGTTGCAAGCTTCTTTAATAGTATTTCCTTATAGCCTTATAGAAAGAATTTGCACGCAAACAAATAAATGTATTTTCAATATGTGAACCTTAACGTAGAGTATACCGTTCGCCCACTAAATGTACCGGAACAAGGGGAGGAAATTCGCGCCATGGACAAACTTAAATATCATTCAACGATGCTCTGGAGGCTCATCTTGACGGCCGACTTTCTGTTTGCAGAGAGGCATTGTTGCCAAACTATCGAAAGTGTAAGAAGATGTTGGGAAAATATAAAAATTTAATTATGGTAAATATTATAATTGGTTTATTTAAGAAACAATGTAATATGTGATAAAATAAAATCACTTGCAGGAATAAAAAATAACATTATCAAGATTAAAAACGGTACCTTAATTAAATGTTAAATGTTAAAATTATATGGTGTAAAATAATTTAGAATTATTAGGATAGAAACTGGAAATATTCTTTTTATTAAGGTTTACAGGCTGGGCAAATTGAAAACTAAAATTAAGCGACTTGGCAACGTTGCAGTGGCAAATTCAGTTCATAATGACATTTCATATTCAAGTTTTGCTTTTTGTTGTTGCATTTAATATTCTATTTTTTGAAGAATTTTTATGATTTATGGCATAAATTTAATTTATTAAAAATTCAGCAATAAAGCAAAACGTGCGAAGTCAGTTTTGGTTTATCTGCAGTTCAAGTCTAACTATATATAAAGTTTCTCGAAACACTAACTATTATCCTGCTTTGTGTTATTTAGGTTTTCAGACAATGATGCCTAATATTTTTCGTGAAATTTAATAACTAATCAGGTAATTTATGTAAATATTCTTCGCCAGATTGAATTCAGATACCCATTTTTATCAGCTGTTTGACCGAATTGCAACACTGTGCTTCTTAAGTTTAATTCCTAATAGTACGCTTCAAATCCCGCATGCTACAGGCGGTAAAAATTAATATTTAGTCAGAAAATCGCAAGGGTACCTAAAGAAATGATTTTGAGAATACAGCTATCAAGAGAGGTTGCAAATGTGTGACCGCGAAGTAGGGCGACACTTGACTGACATTATTTTTATTAAATCCGCATTATTTTTACTTTACTTAGCTGTATTTACAAAAAAAAATATCTTGAAACGAAAAAATGTTGTACTTGTACATAACTTTTTAGTATATTTATTTAATCAAAAGTAGTGCTATTAATAAAATATGTTTTAGTCAAAAATCTAAGTTTAGTAGTTTTAATATTTAATTGTACATCTCAATTGATATTGCATTAGGTAAAAATAGGTAAAATTAATTTGCATGATATAAAACGATTGTTTAACTTTAAAACAATATATTACAAAAAGCGTCATTTGAAAACATTGCATGTCCGTTAAAAATGTTTATTTAAAATTCTATGAAAGTTTTAATGAAAAGGAAAATATACCGCACATTTACAATTCAACGCTTTCTTCAATAAAGTTACAGACAGAACAGAATAAGTTTATTAATAGTCTAAAGTCTAAAACAACGCACCTGTGAGGTATACAAAACAAATGTTTAAAGTAATAATAGGTTTTCCTATAAGTTTAAAATATAGTATAAATATTGGTGTCAATATACAAAAGTAATAAAAAAGTACGCTTCTAAAGGGGCCGTTCAAGTATTACGTAAGGCACTATAGAGAGGTGAGGGGGTCTTGGTTTTGCTTATTCTTGATGACATGGTGGGGTCTAGATTTGAATTACCTCAGCAGCAGCTTTTACACATATTATGGCAACCCATTAACACATTTTTTTTTTATCTTTGGACAATCCACGAAGGCTGAAAGCCTAAATACTAACGTACCGTGGGTGTCTTAAGCAAGGTAAGAGAAAGTTTGTTAACACGGGACTTAAAAACTTGAAGATTTGGGGGAGAAGGGAAGACCTCCCGCTGGCAGTAGGTTCCACAGTCCTAGAAACTCTAGGGATATAAGAACGAACAAAAATGGGAAGTTCGGGGTCTGTCCAGTTGGAACAATATTCCAGAGAGGGTCGAATTTGGGACACATACAAAGTGTATAAATTGAAAGGAGAAAATACTTTTGGCTCGGAAAATCCAAGTTTTTTCGAAGCCGCGGTGGCTATAGATACAATGTGTTTATGTCAGTTAAGGTTATTCTCAAACGTGACGCCCACAAGGTTGAGTTAACCCCCGCTCTGCAAAACCTGGCCACCATAAGGAAAGATGTGAGTGATGATTAAATTGGCGACAAGGAACATGATTGCGTTTGGATGCATTAAATTGAACGAGATTTTGGGCGCCCCAGTGCAATATCAAATTGAGATCCTGTGAAAGAGATATATGCATCGTCCTGCGTTTGTTTTCCAAGTCAGGTTGAAAGATTTGCTTTGAGAACCTGAAAACTGGAGTGAAGGGGTACTATCGTCAGCATAACTATGAATGGGATTGGTTGTGGAAGAAAGAAGGTCGTTGATGTGAAGAAGAAACAAAGTTGGTGCTAGTACTAAATCCTTAGGCACTCCAGCATTAATTTCGTGAAAGCTTGAAGAGTGGCCATTAACAATGACTGATATACGTCGATTAGAAAGATAACTGGAAAGCCAAGAGCAGAGTTTAGTTGGAAGACCGTAGGAGGGAAGTTTGTTGAGAAGTGCGTCATGCCAGACCTGGTCAAAAGCTTTAGATATATCAAGAGCAACGATCAGAGACTCACCTATAACTCAAGAGACTTGTTCCAGTTGTGTGAAACGAAGAAAAGAAGATCTGCTGTAGATCTCTTGTGACGAAATCCGTATTGCCTGTCATGTAAAATTTTATGTTTTTCAAAATACCTAAGAATTAATGGGTTTCTCCATTACTTTACAAAGCATTGAGAGGAGAGAAATGGGTCTATAGTTGGATGGAAAAGATTTAGATCCTTTCTTGGGAATAGGCTGGACAGGTGCAGCTCTCTAGCTGTCTGGCAAAATACCCGTGTCATAAGAAATTCGAAAGAGCCTAGTGAAAATAGGTGCAAGTTCAGGAGCACATTTTTTTAAAACGATTGCTGGTATTCCATCTAGCCCAGACGATTTCTCGGTGTTAAGAGAAGTAAGGATACGCTTAATGTGTTTAACCTTAAAAATAATATTGGGCATTTTATAAGGAACTGGGGGAATAGTTGGAATTAGATGATTGACAGGTGGAGTAAGGGTTGAATTGGTAGCAAATTGTTTAGCAAATAGCTCGGCCTTTCCTTTAGATGTAGAAATAATTTTATTTTCCAAAGTTAATGGTGGAAAAGAAGTGGTACAGAAATTTCTACTGATGTTTTTGGCAAGGGACCAGAAGGATTTGCTGCCATTTGAGCAAGAAAGTACTTTGTTTTTTAAACGGTTATCAAAGGAGTCTTTGGCTTCTGAGATTATTTGTACAATGGAGCGCATTCAAGAGTACTCAGCCGCTTGGTAAGCAGAGAGTCGAAATTGTCAAATTAAACCAATAGGGTGGCCTTATTTTGATACTTTTGATACCCAGCTTAACCAGCGGTTAAGCGGCTGAGTACTCCTGACTGCACCTATGCTTTAAAACAACACACATTTTTGTTTATTTCCACAAATAATGAATACATTTAGGTACTCGCTTAAAATCGAGTATGGGAATTACAGCGCAAAATGTCGAAATAGTTTCAAATAGATAAATTCAAATTACACCAAAAATTTTTAATAGTTTTAAAAAATCTCATGCAATTACAAAAGTACAAAATGTAGTTAGTATACTAGGGGTAGCGTCAATTTAAATTTCAAGAAAAGTCCCACAAGGAATTTGATATTGTTTCTTAAAAAATACAAAATAAATGCAATTAGTGACTAAGATTAAATCCAATCTACTATGTTTTTTTAATAAGGTGATTGTTAAAACCATTTGAGGTATAAGTACTAAAACTGAGGAGTCTTGTTTCTTGAGTTTAGACCGCGTCAAATTGAAATAATTTATCGAATTTTTGCCAGCGATTGCCTAACGCATCTCCAGGGATCTTTACTCTGCGAGATGGAAACACTGACTTCATAAGACAGAATTATTTCTTATGATTGACTCTATTAATAAACTTTGTATGTACATTTTTTTGTATTTCTGTATTTTTATATACAAACCAAAAATTTAAAGAACGTTTGTTTTGTTCTTAATATTAATTATTATTGTGATATTTGTACCTTGCTCTATGTCAAATACGGTCAGTAAAGTTTGTTTAAATCATATTTTAGTGCGTTATAGTCCTCTGCCTATATAAATGTTTACATAAGCATGGGAGGGGGGCTAAGACTTTGCTTACTATTGATGACATGGGAGGAGGGGGGTTAATAATTATAATTATTCTGCTTACGTAATACTTAAACGGTCCCATACTTTAAAAGTAGGAATCCACGATAAAAACATTTTATAAAATTTTTGTGACGTGAGTTAAAAATTTTAATTTCCTTGTAAAAACAAATGGTGTTCATACAGGGTAACTTGGCATTTTTAACATAAAAATCCTTCTCTTTTATCGTGGATTCCTACCTTAAGGGATGTTTTCCTGACTAAAATAATATTTCTAACAAAAAAACAGTGTATGCACGTCAATGTCTTTTGTGCACGTTTGTTTACTTTTTTTATTTATAAAGTAACTACGGTTTTTAGCACCTAATTTTTTTATATTGTTTAGTTTTTAAGGAAAAAATTCTTCTAGTGTTTGCCCCTGGATCACAATAAAAATATGAGGTATATTTTAAAAATACTTAATTTAGTTAAAATCGTTAGTTTGTGCGTGTTGGATTTTATTAGTCCTAGGGTATACGGCTAATTTTTTTTTTTTGAAAAAGATACTAGGCATGACAATTATTTAATAAACCTAAACATATACAACCAAAGGCATATACAGTTTGTTCCTTTCCTATCTACAGAACGAAACTTAAGGGGTGATTTCTTATATTTTTTTCCTATAAATGTTCGTCTCATTTTTCATTTACAGGGTGTTAAAGTTTTTAAAAAAGTCGTTATTTTTTAAATATCTTAAAAATCCTTTAACCGATGTAAGTAAAATTTGGTGCACCTATTTCATATCATAAAGCGCTTGCAAAGCTTTGCCTACAATAAGATTATTGGGTCCAGTGGCGTCTTAGTGAGCACCACAGCCAATATTATTGAGAAGAAAAAGTACGCCGCTGGCTTTTTTTAAAAGTGTTTATTATTTTTTTAATAATCAATTCAAAATCCAACTTTTTAGTTTCCTGTATTTTTGTCATATCAGGCTTCGTTTTTAAGAAAAAAATATAAAAACAACTTTAATTTCTTCTAAAAGTACCCATAGACAACATAATATAAAAAGCTAAATTAAAAATTTAACAATTATTTTCCCTAAAATAAATAAGCAGTCGTGTATTTTATCGAAAATTGTCATGTTTGTTATTTACTTAGGTCAAAATTGTAATTTTTTAAATTTTGTTTTATAATATTATGCTGTTTATGACTCGTTTTTAGAATAACTTAAAGCGGTTTTAATTTTTTTTTGCTCGAAAACGAAGGAAGAAACAAAGAAAATACGAAAAACTTAAAAGTTACGTCTTTACTACTTAATCTGGAAAAAATATAAAATTTTTATAAAAAGTCATTGACATAGTTTTTTTCATAATAATATTGTCTGTAATTCCCACTGAGACGCCACTGGGCGTCACATTTGAAAGTATGATTTCTCTTTCGAGCCAAAAAGTATTTTTCCCCTTCTAATTTATACACTTTATATGTGTCCCAAATCCAAGCTCCCTTGGAATATTGTTCTAATATCTGGGGCATGGCGTCCCCTACAACCTGAAGCATTCTTGATTCCATCCAAAGAAGAGCTATTCGTCTTATTAATGATCCCTCACTTACAGAAAGCCTTCCCTTTCTTGCCCATCGTCGGGCTGTTGGGGATTAATCGCTTTAGGTACTTTCATGGCTTCTGCTCCAAAGAATTGTCCAGTTCCTCCACTCACGGTTCCCACCAGAAAAACTCGTGGTACCGCGCGTATGCATCCCTACATGTTCCAACTAGACAGGCCCCGAACTTCCCACTTTATTCGTTCTTTTATCCCCAGAGTTTCTAGAATGTGGAACCTGCTGCCCGCGGAGGTCTTTTCTTCCCCCTAAATCTTCAAGTAATTAAGTCCCGTGTCAACAAACTTCCTCTTATCTCGCTTAAGACATCCACGTTGCGTTAGTATTTAGGCTTTTAGCTTTCGTGGTTTGTCCAAAGAAAAAAATGACTACGTTTATATTGAATAGCTAAAGCTGACTTGAAAACAAAGCGGCCTCGAAGTAGTACAGTATACATCCAATGAAAAACAAACTTCACTCTTTAATTCGTCCCGTTTTGTGTGCTATTGTGGGAGTGAGCGTGTTTTAAAGTTTTTAAATCACCCTGAATATCATGGGGTAATTTTTATTATAGCTTTCTGCATTTATGACTTCAGGTTTTTTATAAAAATTACTTTTTTAAATATTTAAATTACAGGTATAAGTCCACCTGTGGCCAAACTGTATATTTATTTAATTTTTAATTTTTATTCTAAAAAATATTATTGCGATTTTAACAACCCTCTGTATATATGGCCATTCCATATATAGGTTTTAGCATTTTAGGTAAACAAAAAATTACTAAGGAATAACTTTATTTTAACATTATAATAAAAAATAAATGAAGTTAGATGTTATTTTCCTTAATAAATATTTTGCTCATAGTTCATAATAAATTAAAGTTTTTCAGATCAAATATTGTATTGTTAAAAAGAAACTTTATTAATTATCCCCTTCTATGAAATTCAAATCAAAAAGCTAGAATAAAAACTGTTTTAATTAAGCAGAAAAATACAAATAAACTTAAAACAATATTTAAACTAAAGTTCACAGAAATGCGAAATAATACGTACGGTTTTATAAAGTTAGATGCATTAAGTTAGCTTTAATAATAAGTTTGACGAAATTTAAAGCCCTTTCGAAAGTTGTATTTCAGTTTAAAATTTTACAGATTATGTTTCATACAAGTTCAATTGTTTTAAATAATACTTAGTAAATTTCAAAAGGGTCTAATTAAAATATCCACTCCATAAACTTAAACTAATTGTATCACTATGCAGAATTACATATTTAAAATAAGTTAAATCAGGAGATTAAAAGTAACCAAGTACTGGTTAAACTTCTACAGTGTGTCTACGTAAGTTGGCGGCATATATGGGAAACTTTTTCATTATTAATTTTACGAAAAACATATTCTTTATAAAAAGCTCTGCATGGCCCAAAACCAAAAATCAGATATCAAATTAAGTCAGTCATGTCACGAGGTTTGGTTGAAAATGTAATTTTTGCTCAAGAGTAAAGTACCTGTATTTTTGCTAACATAGCAAATTGTTATAAAGAAAAGATGTTAAGAATTAAAAATTACTTCCAAATATGCAATTTTGTATATTTCAAAAAAAACAAAAATGATTTTTTTCTGCGAAAATCAAAAAAATGTTCATTCTCCTTGTTTTCATAACAATTTATTTAAAAGTTTATTTAAAACCATCCTATGACATTTATAATCTTAAAATATAGTGCGCTAATGTACAAACCTAAATTTTTACCATTATCGCAGATTTTTTTTTAAATAAACAAAATGGTATATTTGATTTGCATATTTGATTGATATAACAATTTGCGATATTAGCAAATATACAAGTACTTTACTTTTGAGCAAAATTACATTTCTGGCCAAACCTCGTACATGACTAACACAATTTAATATCTGATGCTGGCATTTTAGGTTTTAAACCATGCAGAACTTTTTTATAGAATTTTTTTTCGTAAAATTAATAATACAAAAGTTTTTCAAATGACGTCAACTTATGTAGTTGTCTATGTACAATATTTAAAGCATTTGTTTTACACTATATCAGGGTTTTTCTTTATGTCGTCGTTTTGCAAAATCCTGAGCGTATTGTTTATTAGTGGTAGATAGAACGAAATAAAATGTATTTCTTTTCATGTTTATATATTTTATTGATGTAAAAATTGCAGTACAACTTACACAGGTCAATACAAGATTAAAAATAATTAAAACTAATAAAATACACAGTTAAAATACCTAATGCCTTAAATCTAATGTAAAACATAAACTATTCTGACCAGGACAATAAAGCTTTAATAGTAAATAAATTTAAAAAAAAGGTAAAAAAAAATATCTAAGGTGATATCTGAGCTGACAACTCTCAAAAGTTTTGAGAAAAACGTTAATCTCATGTAATGTCCCGTTTTCCCGTAAACGGCTAATGTAGCCACCGACCGTAAGACACCCTGTATAATAGATACCTTTTAAAAAAATGTTACGTTTTTAATTTTTACAATTTATTTATTTTTTTATTATATAATATGTTTATTACGTAGGTTTCTTGAAGATTCCTACGTTTTCTTTAATTTTTGCCTTTTTAATTTATTCAGTTTACCCGATTGGGTAACCGTTACATCCCTAACTGTATATGTTCTGGGTATTAAAAGGATAAAAAAACGTATAGTTATTTTTATTATATACTACAAAATTATATTATATATAATACCTGTTATACCGATGCTTACCATATTATTACCAAAATCCTATAAAATAAACTTTGGTTTATTACGTACTAAATGGCAAATTTATAATAAAATTATACAAGTTAATTGCGCGTACAAACAGCATTTTAAAACTATTAAAATTATACAGTTATACTGTAAAACGTATTTATTCTAAGTGGAGAAAATTAAATTTACCACCGCAAATATTAGAAGGTAAAAGCTGTAAACAACAAAATTATTTTTTAATATTCATTTTGAGTAAAGCAATTTAAAAAAATATCAAAATACGAAAGCATTAAAGCTTTGGATATATTTAATTTAAAACAAAAACAACGGTATCTTATATTTGAAATTGAGTTTTTATAAATTCCATGTGAAAAAACTTTTATAATATATGGCCAATTTTAATTTTTAGTAAAACTTTTATTAAAGAGTTGTATTCACTTTGCATTATTTAAAAAAATCGATTTGTTTCAAGCATATTGCGAGTGCACATGTATTCAAGTATCTTCTCTAAAAATTTGAAATTAATATGTCAAAAGTTTCGGACAGATGAGTGGATTCTTAAACATTTTTTAAGTAAGTGTATAGATTTCTTAAAGCTTTAAACGAGTTTTTCTTAAAACAGTGTTTTCAAAGACAGTGACGACGTTTTCTTGAAAAACTACTTAACCGATCGCTCTCAAAATTTTGACACAAGCTTCTTAAGATATAGTTAAGTAAGTTAGAAATTAATTAAAGGTTTTTTGTGATAATTATTTGTCTTTTAATAAATAATTTAAGGACTAAATTCGGGGTCTGAAATCGATTTTTGTGTTTAAGAGACCGCCAATTTGTCTAAAATTGTTTTGCTTATTTCTTCGACTAATTTGTAATTAATACATTTCTCAAAGAAAATACGTTGGATTTTTTTTTATTTTAGATGATTCGGGTAATATTTATATTGGTCACTGCAAAACGCAAAACTTAATATGTCAAGATATAAGGGCTTACACAGGTTTGGCAAAACCATGTAATAACCTTACTGCCGGTATTCTTTTGTTATTTCTGTTATTATATTGTAAGTGACAGTAAAATATGTTAATTTTATAAAATAAATATCCACAGTGTGTCTTTGGTAAATGGCGTCGTATAGGAAACTTTTTATTAATAATACTACAAAGAAACCAGTTTATCAGTAAGTTAATCAAAATGTTTTTTAGGTTCGTATCTTAAAAATTATAATTAGCAATTAAAAATTAAATATTAAAGAAAAAGAGAACAAAATAATTCAAGGGGTATTTAGATTAATCTTAGCCTTGTTTGTAAAACCATGAAATCATGTCTGTGTTTTTTTATATAAATAAAACAACTATAATCATAAACTCTACTTCTAGTTTGTAAATATTTTTAAAAACCCGATATTATGGGAAAAACATCAGTGATGTTTTTTTAATGTGACCCTACGCTTAACGCCTGGAGATAAACTAACACCGGCTGTACTAGCAAAAAATATTTTTTAAAATTATTTTCTTTAGTTTTACAAATCAAAAAAAAAATATTGACTTAAACAAATGACGTTTGGTTAAATAAAGCTAGTTTGGTACCCTAATAAAATGGTACTTTAAAACTTTGTAAAAAAATATTTTAAATAATGGCGAACTCATTTTTTTTTAAATAAATGCTTTAAACTTTTTATTCGGGGCTGGAATTAAATTCTAAGCAATTTTACTTTAAGAGTTTTTTTTTGATATTTTGTGATCTAGCCCCACTTTTCGTGATTTCAACTTAGATTTATTTTACATGACAAATGTTAAAATGGATTTTAAGGTAATTGGACATGCAGAGGCGATTGCCAAATTTTCCTAAAGAAATCTCTTATGTTGCAGAGTTTTTGCCGGTCAGTGTATATTTAAAAAAGTTTTTCTTGTAAACAAAGAAAATTGCATTTTAAAAATATTTAAGATCTTTTTTTTAATAACAATTTTCGATATTAGCAAAAATACATGTTGTGCATAAATTTAAAAATTACCCCTTAATTTATTAATTTAATTTAATGTCATTTACTTCTATTATTTTGTTAGTTCAGAAAGTAAAATAAAAAATATTATTTATTAATTTAACGTAGGTGTACGCGTTAGGTTACTTTATTTTCAATTCAATTTTCAATAACTTTTGTCAGGCGTTGAGGGTATATTTTGTTCTCTTTTTTTTTAATATTGAATTCTTAATTAGTAATTATAATTTTTAGGATACGAAATTTAAAAAAACATTTTGATTAACTTACTGATAAACTAATTTAATAAACAAAACTTTACGTGTACGTTGTTTTAATGATGTTTATTTACGCTGTTAGTTAACTTCGGTTTTAATATTCACATTTTGCGTTCATTGTTGATATGCTCGGAGAGGGTTTATTTTAAGACATGTACATATTTAAATAAATTATAAGTAAAAAAATCATTTTAAAAATAAGCGCTTATTAAAATGCACTAAAAAACAAAAAAAACCTTTTTTTTAATTTATTAATAACATATAACATCATTACACAATTATTATGATATAAAGCTTGTTATTTATTTATTTATTTAATACTGCTACCCATACAGGAAATTCCAATTAGGTAGGAAATTTTATTTACATATATAAAAATACACAAATGTTACAATAAATAAAAATATACAGTGGCTATCAATATACTATGTGTATACTAAGCTAAATACCTTACAATAATAAAACATTTAACCTAAGTAATTTATTTGTACTTTTTTTTTTATTAAATGTTTTAGATTAGGGTACTTGTATTCACTTAGTTTGAAAATGCAAAAAATCAATCAGATCAAGTTATTTATCCTATTTGTTTATCCACAGTAAATCTTAAGACAAGCTTTTTATATCATATACATTTTGTTATCAATAATATTTTAAAGAGGTAAAGTTTGTAACGTTGTTTGTTTGTTTGTTTGTAGAGACTAATCTTTGGAAATACTAAACCGATTATGAAAGTTATTTTGAAATCAATTAAACAAACAGTTTAGAGACAGATAATAACATGTGTATTTAAAATAGTGTGACGGGTCGGCTAGTAACGTTATATGTTGATTTGCTAATAGTAAGTTTGGAAAGAAGAGAATATTTTATTTCTTTAAGTGCATTAAAAAAAAAAGGTTTTAAAGATGAATTCTTCACTTTTATTTTATTTTTACTTTGTAGTTATCACTACCTTGAAAAAACCCAGTCCGCTAAAATATCAGACGAATTGGCGCAACGGAATTTAACTTAGATTTCGTATTCTTAGTAAATCCTTTTATTTGAGACTCATATTGTGGAAAAGCATACAAACATGATTTTCGTAAAATAAATTTACAGTGACTTTACTTTATTTTTTGAGGTACTGGGTAAGGTTAGGTAACTTTTTTATTTGACACCCATATTAAAAAGTGCATCAAAAATATTTAGTCCAGCATTATTAAGGTCCTCCATATTAAATTTTGAAACCCGTCAGTTTATTATTCAAGTTACTTTTAGTAAACCCTTTCATATAATACCTATATTATAGGAGTGCTTAAAAAATAACTAGTCCGCCATATTGAATTTAGAGTGACGTCACTTTATTTTTAAATTACTTCCTAGCAATCCGCTCGTTTAGTAAAGAGGCCATCGACTTCATCATTATCTACGCGAAATCTTCTGTAACTCTCTTTCAATCGCGGTTTTAAGGGCTTCGTATCGTTACCTAGGAAGTAGGCATTTTAAAGATTTGATATGAAAAAATAAATAACATTTTAAATACGGGATGAGGGAATAACAGGAGATTTTGCGCAGAAAATGATGTAGTCGGTGGCCACTTTACTAAACGCGCGGACCCTACCCATATTGTAGAAGTGCATTAAAAACAACTTGTTCGCCATCTTGGGTGATCTGCCATGTTCGATTTAGCATGACGTCACACAGCTAACCATGCATTGTCCTCCAAACTAAATCTATACAGACTGTCCACGGATGGGGTTAACAAAAGGACAAATGGAACAAAAATTTCGGTTTTTTAAAAAATCATTCTTCATGAAAATTTTGCTTGTAAAATAAATAGGATTCACGAAGAGAAAATGTTGATTTTGTATACAGGGTTGGAAAAAACATGATTTTTCTCTAAGACTCAACTAACTTTATTTAGAATAGTATTTTAAATGGCTTTATTAATTTTACAGGGTATTAAAAAAATTATGTAACTGATTTTGTGGTTATTAAAAATTAAATATTTAAAATTTTGTAATAAAATGACAAAAAAAAAATCCTACACATAATTTCTCAGCTCTAAACGAATATGATCAAGGCGTTTTTGCCAAATTATGGAGTTCAATAAAATTTTTTAGTTTTGTAATTGTCGATTACAAACGGACTTTAAGGAATAAATCAAACTTGTACTCGAAAAATCTTAGCTTATTCGTCTATCAATCATATAAAAAGTGCCTCTCAGTGGTTTGCGGAAAATGGGTTAAAATTAAACGAAGACAAAACTTAGTTAATGTATTTTAGTTACAAAAACTTTATGCCTTTTTGAAAATGACGTTTTATTCTTACAAAAAAAAGTTAGAATCGCCATTTTTGGTGTATGGGTTGTTTACTTGAATTACTAGAAGGCAGACTTTTTGAAAAAGTAAATTTCAAAAAAAAATTTTTTTAATCTCAATTTTAATAAAAACTTTAAAATAAGCAGTCTGCCGCCTTTTCATTTTTATTTTATTATTTTTACCTTCATGTGATATTTTAGCAAACATCATATTTTTTTTAAACGTAATTTTTCAAAAATATTCGATTTTGGTTAAAATCTCATCTGCTCCTAGTAAAATTTCATAGTTCGCCAACAGCGCATTTCGAGCAAGTGAGAAAGGCGCAGTGGACGGCACTCTTTGTCGTCACGGCTGTTCATAAAAAGTGGTGCAAAATGGGCCATCGTAAATTCTCCCAATAGTTATAACTAAATTTTATTCTTTGTCGGCAAAATTTGACTTGGTGTTACATTATTTTCCTTTCCTAGTGAAAATTAATCACATTTAGTATTTTGACGAATACAGTGATCGAAACATTTGTCTAAGTGTTATTTTATTTTGTTTCATTAGTTAAATATTTTTGTTTGTAAAAAAACTTTTATATAATTTTTCGACAACTGAAAATTAACCGAGATAGAGGATGTTAAGAAAAATATTTTTTGGTATTTTTTTAATAACTTTTTTCTGGTGTACTGATTTTCTGCAAACTTATGCTAGAGATGAGCAAATATGCACAAAAAAATAAGTAAATATGCGCATATATATTTGCAAGCATTTTTACCAAGATATGCATAAAATATATAATTGAATGCAATTATTTTTGTTCTAAAATAAAAAAAGTAACCTATAAAAATGTATTAGTAGTAGTAATATTTAACAAAAAAGATTAACAGTATAATACCTAAATGGTATTTAAATAAAATAATAATAATAATTATTAAAAAACAATAAACAATTAAATGCTTTTTAAAATACTTATGTCTTCGGTCAGAGTACAAATATTTGTAAATAAAAATGCTTTGTTCTACATCAACAGACGTAATTGGGGCATATTTTTTAAACTACCTAGTGAACTTGTAGCTACAGTTAGTTAAATTTTCTACAAAGTCACCAGAGGTATTTGTAGCCACATTTATTTAAAAAAATATCCTTCATTTTCTCTAATACACGTTTAGATTTTTATCTTATTTTTCTCCCAATAGTACCACTAACACTATTACCAGATGTTGTTGATTACATTTAAAGATTCTACTAAGGACAACTTATTTGATTCTAACTTTAAAATATTATGACTTAGAACTTTTTGTTTCAATCCTCTTATAAATTTTAAAATAAAATTAATAAAGAGCATCAAAATATCTTTTAAAAGGGTTCTTGTTGCATTAACTTAAAATATACGGTTTTCGAGAAAATGGACTTAACATTTGCTTACGTTAAATTAGAAGTTCTGATTTTTAAAATAATTTTAATTTTAAAAATAACAAAGCAGGCCTTGAAAACACATGTTGTTTATGGGTGTTTGTTGTTGATATGTATGCAAAATTTGGCGAAAATCGGTACACTAGAAAAACTTTTTTCCTCGACACCCTGTATCTCCGTTAATTTTGAGCTTTTAAAAAATTGCATACAAGTTTGTTGCATTCATTTTTCGTGCTAAATCGCCCACAAAATCCTGACGCGTAATTTTCGGACACTCTGTACAGTGTTATTTAGTAGACCATTCCAAAAAAATACTGTTGTTAAAATTTTTAATAAACTGCTGCTCAATTCAACTGCAACTGGAAATTTTTTTGGTAAATTTCATATCGTTATTACTCTTAAATAAAATGCAATCGCAAAATGCGGCTTTTACCGTTTTGCAGGATGACTCTTTTGGAAAAAAATGGCCATTTCACTTTGTGTAAATTTTCTCTTGTTTTTATTCTACAGGGTGTATTAGAAAAGTCCGTTTTTACAAAAACTTTGTCAAGAGCGACATTCTAAGAATTTTTGAAAAAACAAGTTTGTCAGATTTTTGATATCTGCTCCATTTTTTATGTTATAATTTTTTTTATTGATTTTTTTCATATTGTACTCCCTGTATTTAACAGTTCATCACAGCGATTAATTTTTTTAGATAATTTTAAATGTACATAAGTACCCTTTTAAAATTATATAAGAATTTTATTTCTAAAAAATTAGTAACGCATCAGTAGCGTCGCAAATGTAACTAAATTGTATTTTGGTAAAATTTCAATTCCCAAAGTTTCTGTGAGCACCACATATTCTGTATTTAAGATTTTAATTGTTGCTCTACAATTTTTAGATACTACGGACATTTATCTCAGGACGGTTTTTACTTTTTTAGAAAAGTCATCAGTGGCATAGATATAATTTTTCTTCTGAATGCTCTTTTTACTTACCAGAGGATTATTGCATGGAAGTAATAATTTGTAATTCGGGTTATTTTAGGGCATTTATCGATTAGCTTAGAACAAACGTTAACATTTTTTTAAATCTTAGTAATTTTAGAAAAAAAATATACTGGGTGTTTCAAAAATTAAAGCTTTCACATTTGTATTTTTTTTTTAATGAAAAGCCGGGTGTGAATCCTTAGATGATTTAACGAAGAAAGTTCAAAAAAACCTATGTTCTGACTGTCCTAACTTTTGAGATACAGGGTGTGAACCTTAAAAAAATATATATCTTGTTTTATAATAAGCTGAATTTAAATTAAATATTTTTAAAGAAAATCATAGTAAGCCACTGCTTTTTTGAAACAAAAAATATCTTTACAATTTCAAATCACACCATGTATGTGTTTTTCATAAAATCGCGTTTTAAATTCAGACATAGTAACATACTGTATGTAATAAAAAAATCCTTTTTTTTAGAAAATTATTAAAATATGGTAAAGTTATAAAAACACGTTCTTTATCTGTATTATTAAGTTTGAAAAGCTCACAAACGCAATTTTTTTCATCATTTTATCCATATTTAATTTACTGAAAAAAAGGGACTTTTCATTGCGTAAATGAAATGAAAAATGATTAAAGATGTCGATTTAAATTATTAAAAAGTATTTTTATTCTAATTTTAAAGGCCAAAATCTCCCTAACAAAGTATAATAGAACTTTTTTTTATGTGAAGTACTAACATTATTTTGGCTCAATTTATCACCCCTAGTATGTATGACCTTACCTTTTCGTACACCCTGTATATGTATAAAAAAATATTTAAAACATAGGCTGGTACTTAGGAAGTAAAATATATTATTTTGGAAAGTTTTGGGGAAGCTAAAAAATATTTATTATATTTATAAATTTATAAATGTAACATCCTGTATATCAGTTAATTTCTGAATTTTGGGAGTAATGTTATTAATCATTTTTAAAGAATTCATGATAAAAACAACAACAATTTTTACGTAAAATAATTGACTGCATGGCAATTAATAATATTATTTAACACTTTGGAACACTAACGTTCAAAAAAGTATGGTAACCAAGCTATAGGTAAATTTTTCAATAAAGTGTCATTTTTAAAATAACCATAATATTCAAATTTTTAAAAAACAAAAAATAATAGCTAACATTAAATATTAGTTTCTGGAGACTCTGTATATTTGAGCAATATAATATAATATAATATACAAAGTCAACAATAGGTAGAGTAGGTTTAATTAAAATGTTGTTTTTATCATGAATTAGTCAAAAATCCTCAATATCCTAAAAATCTATACCTTTTGTATATGGCTAAAAAAACTAACCCTATTTTTATTCCTATTATCCACTATAAATCTGATCTGATATACAAAGTACTTCATTTAGAAAACCCTGGTGGATATAAATCTTTTTTTAGCAATTTCATTCAAAAGTAACCTTTTATGTGTATAAATTATTATTTTTAAAAGTTATTTTTTCTTAAGCCATTAGAAACATATTTATTTAAATATTTTATAAATTAACACCGTTCTTATAAAGACACTAAAGCGTTTGCGGTACGCTACACTGTATACTTTAAATTGTTTAAGTAAAAAAATAATAACAAAAGACATGTAGCTCCATTTTTTTTCATTAAAATATTTATTATTTTAAACAATTCCTTTATTTTAATCAACCCAAATAACAGAAAAGACCATATTTAAAGACACAAATAAAACCAAAGCCGCCCATCCTAAATTGTCTATGAATCAGAGCGGCTGACTTTTCTAGAGATTCAGAGTTATTTTCTGCGGTAACTGGTTGATCCAAACATAAACAAAATGTATATTTTTGAAAAACAGGTAATATGCCCTTACCAAGAAACTTAAAATATTTATGGTGTTTCCATTTAAATAAAAAAGTCAATGCTTATTTCTTTTACTTTGCGGCTTTCATTTGTTTATTTTTTAAGCAAATTCTGGCGGTTCTTGTGGAAACCCTTAAACTTTTGGACTTAAAATATTTTTTTATCTCAAACAATAAAGCGTGTGTAATCCCCGTTTCAAATATAGCCAAACACCCTGTACAAATACTATGTCCAATTTGTTAATCCACGGCCTGTCCTTATCGCTCTTTACCCGACATGCGCTTCTAATGTAGCTCATGTAAGTAATGTCTGCGTCTGCGAATTCATGTATTCTATACAGCTGAGCCACTCTAACGTATTTAGCTCTAAGCAGAGTCGAAAAATAGAGAAGCCGCGTTCCGTATAGCTGGGGGACTGGATTTCGGCCATTATGAATTAAACTTTCTTTTGAGGTGCAGGTGTAGTGGGACATTTACTGGAATAGAAAGAAACTTTAAATACAAAAAAGTTTTATATCTTTTACGTAGTATCAGTGGCGTGAAATGCGCGCCCATAATTTGGATGGGTGACCGGCACCAGCGATTGTTTTGGGCAGCGGCACGGTGTTCTGCTCGGGGATGCGGACCGAGCAACAACCATCAAGTTATGGAACTGAATGGTGTGTGAATGGAAGGGTAGGGGTCAAGGTACAATAAGCCTTCAGGCTGCAGTGCACCACCTAGGGGCGGTCGTCGGACCTGGGTGGGATGACCCCCGAAAGGGTGAGAAAAAAAAATCCAGTGGCGTACTTGAAATAAATATGAATGTTTAATTTTTGAGAAATTACCACAACATGCATTTTTAAAGTACGGAACACCTGTGTATCCTAAGTATCACACAAAATTCATTTTTTCTTACGATTACAACAATATATAACACACATACTATTTTTGCTTTCCCAAAGGGAGCAGAAACACCAAAAACACATTATTTTTAGTTGCTTCATGGATTGAATTATTAATATTCATTTTATTTTTATGTATTAAAAACCCAGTTAACAAAAAATACTAAAACTTTAATAAGGAAATTAAACTACTACGGAAAGCAAATAGCTCGTTTTATAAACTAAACAAATACCTAAACCATACAGGTGCTCAAATTGTCTTCCATTCTGCTCGATGCATTTTGGGCTCGGTTTGCTGGCGGATCTAGTGGCGTTATATCTTGAATGTTTGGTACTCGTCTTATGCAATAAACAAAATTTTCTGTGGATTATTTCGGAGGTTTTATATAGTTCATTTATAATAAAACCCAAAAATGATCGAGTGGTAGAATAGAGAATTGCGGAAGACCATCTGTTCTGATCCATAAGTGCCCGAAATAATTTTCACCAAGAATAACGGTAAGTAAGTCCTTACTATATGTATGGTCTCTTCTTAATATATTATTTCTTGCAATGGTGACCATCCCAACTCGTGTCTCCACCTTCTTCAAGCTGTATATATCCCCGGCGACAGAGTGTTACATGAAAGGCCTGTGGTTAACGCTCTTGTTTGTTACGGTGCCGCCCATACATGAGGCCCAGGCAGTGACCGCTGTATGTGTGGACACGTGTTTGATAGATTAAATCGCTTTAAACGGATGCGAACGCCTCATCGTCCGTATTATATTTTGAAAAATTGAGTTCGTGTCGATGCGCTGCCAGTGAACCTAAAACTGTCTTCAGCTGGCGTACATATGGTTTATATTATCTTTTTTTAATGTTTAGATTGCCGCTACCAACCTTCTTTTCGTATTACGACTGAATCACCGTCGGTTCGGCGGTAACGTGTTTATCATCCACTGCAATACTACTTATTAATATTAGTCCTTGGTTTTCAATGATTATATTCGCTTAAGTATGTTAACGATAACGGAGTATTCTGTCTGAAATAGATAAATAGAACCAACGATCAAATCACAAGCTGTTTACTATGTTTATTACTTTCAATGTAGCACTCAGAGCATGTTTGAACTCTCATGGTTACGAGAAAGAGTATTCATTTAAATCTTTTTGTTTTACTATGTTCACATTGCAGTAAAAACAGTACCCTACAATAGCAGGAAAATATACATAAACACAATACTCAAAATAAAAACGGATAAACTTTTTAAGGTTGGCCCATAACAGATACGGTGTAAATTACTATGGACCACCATATTTTACAATTTCTTACCTTCTAAAATCAAAACGATGGAAAATAAGTGTTTCAGTAGGGTGATCAAATTCTTCTTAATTCTAAAAACAACCTTTATATGATATAAGGGACTATTTTACTTTTAAACTTCTGAGTCTTTGGAGTGTCGTGAGAGTCATGTGATTGAATTTTGTTTTTTTTTTCAGCTTTTGTTAATATTTATTTCTTTTTACATTATTGTAATATTAGGTACCTTTAAGTGACTTAGGGATAGCACTTTTAATTTAGCTTTATGTATGTAAACAATGTTTTGTAAAACAAATGTTTAACTAGGGTGTTTTTATTTTTACTGTATTATAAATGTGTAATATAACCTGTGATAGGTGTTTATTTTAGACAATTTTATATGAAGCCAACATATTAGAGAACTTAAATTATAGTTGACATGTATAAAGAAACTTGTATTTGTAAAACACGCAATAAAATTTATTCTATTCTATTCTTAACATTATTTTTAATAAATTTTTCCCAATCACATTTTGCCTAAAAATAAAAAAATAAAGATAGCTTACTCTTGAAGAAAAAATTTATATTTTTAAGAATCTTTAAGAAGTGAATCCTACTTGTTTTAAAAGCAAAAATGTTTATGAAGAATGGACTTTTTTTTCGAAAATTAAATTTTTTGTCCATTTGTCCTTTTGTTAACCTCATCCGTAAACAGTGTGTATATTTAATCGGTTAAAGATAAATGCTTCAAAATAAAGCGGCAAAATTTTTTAAAAATGTTTAACACGAGGTTTCCAATTGCGATTAGGGTATTGCCAAATAGTGAATGGGCAACATTTTGAGCATTTATTGAAGAAATATTATTAAGTTGAATAGATTTTTTTACTTTTGCAAAAAAAAATGTTTTTTACATTATCTTGAAACGACAAGCAATAAAAATAAAAAAATAGTAGTTATGCATAACTTGATTTGCCTTTTAAAAACAGTCATAAAAATAGGTTTGCCATTTAAAAAAATTATCGTTGACTGGGAAACTTGGAAACCATAAGAGATATTAAAAGTCTGATACCCCATCCTCGAGACTCTTTTTGGAGAAAACATTTATGGTAAAAACAGATCATCGCTATCGCGAAGCATTTCAGAGGTGCAAGGGTGATTCTCGATTTTTCACTTTTGAAAAGGCTCCTGTAGCACTGTTGTGATGTCACAGATACAGAAAACTAATTGCACATTATAAAGACACTTTTTTCCGTAGAATCCAGTGGCGTGGCCTAAAGAATTCTTTGAGCTGTCATTTTTGACATATGACCCAAACATGTTTTTTTAATAGGGACACCCTATAAATGATTAGGTAATTAAATTGCTTGTTTTTTTCTGATTAAAATAATATATCATAGTAGGTGGTTTAATAAATTTTTACGTCAAATGTTGGAAAAATTATGATTTTAAAGACGCATTTTTATTTTAAAATTTAAAAATTTCCTACCGCTGTTAAATATATAAGTATGGTACGGTAAAATGGCTATATATGATGAAAGGTATTAATACGCATGTGAGTAGTACACAGTGTCTCAAAAGTAAAATCATTTTTATTTTAAGGTAAAAATTTCCTACAGTTTATTTATGAAAACAAAGGAGAAATTTTGGTATTTGCTAAATGTGATGTTAAATATTATATATAAAAAATAATGCAGATGTCTCCAAAAAAAATTAAATGATTTTTTACATTTTATTTTAAAAATTTCCTACGAGGTATATAAGGATGAGGTATGATTAATATAATATATATGATAAGGAAGAATATGTATTTTATATTTATATATTTCCCAAAAACCAGAAATAATTATTTTATGTTTAGTAAAAATAATTGCACCCAATTTTAAAACACCCTGCATATTACATCATAAAACAGGAATATAGAAGAACGGAATTCTTGGCCACGGCGTCAATAGTTCTAAGCTAATCTATCATACTAAAAAAAACGAAGGACGTGTACGTTGCCACATATTTTTTTATTTGTCTTACTAGTTCTCTTAATAACAGTAGGACGACAAAACTGTAAAAATAAGCCAACACGGTCAATGATTGATGAAGTTGACGTCACTGTGTTTATACTGGACAATGATAAAATTTATTTTTGGAATAAAAACGGAAATTGCTTGAGAAACCCTATCATAATTGAAAATTTTCCAGATATATTGAAAATATAATTTGCCCCAAGCTAATAGGTTAATTTTCCTTTTTTAAACTGGTGTCATTCATTATTAAATGATAATTGATTCAATCCATAAACAACCATTTGCTTTTATTAGTTTTGCTGCTTAGAACAAAGCAAAATATTAAGTGTTACATATGTATAGGTGTATACGCAAGAAAAATACCATTTTTGTAATACTAAGATACATGGTTGCCCATTTAAAAAATGCAAGTTTGGGTATCTTTTTAAAAATTAAAACATTTATAATTATTTTAGGTCCGCCACTGAATTCTACATAATATATGATATAAAACAATTATATTTAAAGTTTGTTTCTATCTCCATGAATGTCCGAGTATTAAGACATAATAAAAATTGACGAATCTTGAGAATTACCCTATATTTTCTAACCCAATTAAGTAAGCCTGGATTGCCATTTAACTATTTTAAAATCAAATAAATAAGCAAACATAAAATGTGTACGTAAAATTAGTTAGGAAAATTAAAAAAGTCAAGTCCCATCGCTTAATTTTGGCTTGTACATTTCTATTTGAATGATCTGGAATGTAACAAAGAATTTAAGGAACCAGTTTTTATTATGCATATTATGTAACAAACTATCAAAAATAATAAAATCGACTTTAATCTTTCATTGGTAAAGTAAATATTTTCTTTGTGTAATTGCCGCTCTAACGCTTCGTTCTGTAAAGCGGTAAATTATCTTATGTTTATTTTGGTGCTGATAAGTGAAAAATTTTGTTTGTTTTGGTGTATATAAAATGCTAACTAAGGTGCATTTAGGTTATAATTTAATGTATTGTACAATTATTGTTGGAGTAGCTTAACATACTTAGTTTTAAGCTTTATTTTATATTGGCTTCGGCAAAAGAAAATATTATTTTTATTTAGCTTTTATTTTATACTAGAATCGTAAGATAAAAATAGGTAGGGTGTGTAATGAGTAAAGCTACTTTAAGCTAAGAAGATATGATAAGAGTTAAACGATCTTTAAAATCACATATCAAATAATCTTTCTAGCGAGGGTATGATTCATCCTTAAATTTTAGAGGTGAATCACTCCCTCGATTGATATCTTATTTTCAAGTTCCTTTAGCTCTTATCATATCTCCTTTGTCTAAAGTAGCTTACATAAAAAGGCAATCTTATTATTATACATTCAAAAAATAAAAAGCAAAATTTTGACAAACTGTAATATCAACGGAAATATTATCGGTTAACAAGTAACAATTCTTGAAGATTTAGCATCAGCATCAAAAAAACCCAATTACCATAAAAACGATATTTTATTTTATGGTAGGTGCTAAATGTAGAAACCTTTTAAATTTAAAAGCATGTTTTTATTAAAAGTTTAATTTTTTTATGTTAAAACCGAATGGCAAAAATAATTGTTCTCTAAATCAAAATATATACAGCGTGTCTGCCCAAGTTCTTTACATATGAAAAACTTTTAAATTATCAATTTTACGAAAAAAGGTATTCTTTTTAAAAAGTTCGGCATGGTCAAAGATCTCAAAAGCAATAATAAGAATTTTTTTGTAGTAGACGAGGTATCTAATAAAAATATGAATTTTGTTAATAGAGGACCCCTATTTTTGATAATATCGAAAATTATTATTAAGGAAAAATGTTTAGAATTAAAAATAACTCTTAAATATGCAAACTCATTTATTTGTAAGAAAAAAGATATTTAATTTTTTTATATTAAAACAATAAAAATTTAAATATTTCCATTTGTGAATACTTATTTCGAAATGTTATATTAAAAAAACTTAAGAACTGTCAAACAGCAAAAGTCACAGAAACGCTCGTTATCGCATAAAAGATTTATTTCCTGACATATTTTCCTATTATTACTTTTTGATATTTTTAAAAATAAGAGAACTTTCCTCTTGAACAAAATTTATATTTTTGAGATACCTGGTATACTACTACTAAAAAAGAACATTTAATGATTGCATTTTAGGTTTTAGATCATGCAGGACTTTTTATGAAAAATATGTTTTTTTTCGTAAAATTAATATTAAAAAGTTTTCCCTAGGTAGAGAACTTAGGCGCACACACTGTAGAGGGTTACAGAAAGTTAAAAACAAATAAGGGCAAATTAAACATTCGAAACTAGAAAGAAAAGTTCATATAAACATGGGCCCGCAAATTTCTCGTTCTCAAGATACAACTTGCTAAACTTTTCAAAAAATTCGAAAATGTTAAAAACACTTGTTTTTGTAAAAATTGTTAGAATGGACATAAATCTTATTTAAATAGTCTGATCGTTATTTCAGAAACCGTAAAATAATTAAAATTAAATTTGATTTAAGAGACTACAACTGTATCTTAAGTTTAAGGTTGTATGACAGAGGTTGCACGATACTTAGAGTCTGATTATAAGAAAAATATATTTTTTTTAAATATATCATAAATATTGTTAAAAAATTATAAAAAAAAATCATGTAAAAGCCACACCCCTTAATATTAATATCAAGGGGTCCTGCATGATAAATTTAAATTTCTCATATGATTAACATGAGAAAACTTGTTTTCTTTTTTGAGTTTAGATTTTAGAACTCTTTAATTGATGGTTTATTGAAAAAGCTAGACCAAATCATTTTTAATATAAAATAAAACACTCTGCAATATATATATATATTTTTTATAGTTTATTGATAAACCGATGCGATTAAAAGTTACTTGGCATTAAAATATTTTTTTTTTCAATTTTGTCAAAAAGTCAAATAACCTAGCTTTAAAAAATACCCCAAAATGTTAAATAAAAGGTTAAAAAACTATGCAAAAATACGCTTTTCCCTCAAAATTTACCCGGTTTTAATATTTTGTTCCATTCAAAAAATAAAGAAGAAGGGGAAATGAACTTCATAAGTATATGTCCTCACTGTATGAGCTAGTGTTATTTCAACCAACAAATTAAATTTTAATAAAAAGCATATTGGTTAAGAAAAGGCTTTGACCCATTTAAGGACGAAAGGTGCTTATGTTTAGACGGAAAGCTTTATATGTTGCGATTCGTAACATAGACCAAGAAAAACGGGACAAGGAAAAGCTTACGGAACCGGAGAAATGGACAAAAGCAGATTCCTTAAAGCAAATTCAAATTAATTTAGTATTTGAGTTTTTAGTATTTTAAAAATAATTGTGGTTCTGTGAGGACATACAGTGAAATCGGCTTTTCTAGACTAGCCAATTATAATAAAATATCATGTTCTTGTCGAAGTAAGTGATGTATCCATTAATTACTATTTAATTTTTAGGTTTAAGAATTAAGTTGCAGTTAATTAAATAAAAGCGTTGTTAGTAAAAGCAAAGAATAATTTTATAAAACACGTTACCTTAAATCAGTTAAAAAATTATTTAAAAAACAATATATACTAGAAAAAATAACAATAATTACCACATTAGAATTGTTTTAAATTTACAAAATAATGAGAATCAAACACTTAAATATATATATATTTTTTTTTTTTTTTTTTTACCAGGGACAGAGGGATTGCCAAAGGTATTGCCAAAGGGTAGCCAAATAATTATAGTTTAGGCAAGATTTAATTTTAAAAATAACCTCAAAATTTTATGATATACCTCGTATAATGGCAACCCCTCTTTTTTAATACATAATTATTTTTTATAGCATTCACAATAATTTTTGGAAAACCTTATGGTGATACATTTGTTTAAAAGTAATATTTATTACAAAAACAGTTATGGGCAGAGGTTTCTTCTTATTCGGATTTTTTTGCATTTAAAATAAAATACCACAATTCGATAACGTAAAAAAGATGGCAATGCAAAAGTGCAATTTAGTTTTGAATTAGATTTAGGATAGCGTCAGGAAAAAATAAACAAAGTTTAAATATTTCGAATTTCTTCCGAATTTTAAAGATACACGGTATTTTATTTAAAACGTTTTATACAGTACATTATTAGGCACACAAAACCCCACTTTTGGAATTAATTCGTATCTCTTTTCCTTTTTCTAAGGTGCCTATATTGGTTATTTTTATCTTGGACACGGTGTAAAATATACAATGATACAGGTTTAACTATTTACAGCTTAAATTTCTTATATTCTTAAAGCACGATTTGGACATTGCATAGTCTGGTTCTGCAGTACAAATAATTTCTTTTCAGGCCTGTAATAATTTTGAACAGATTTCCTGAACCTCTGGATTTTCTTTTGAGTTTAATATACTTTTTTATAGGTCAATCTATTAAATAATACACTTTTACTAACAAAGAACAAAAGTTAATGTATAACAAGTATCAAGATTTAATAATAGACGTCAGTAGTTTAACTGTTAAAATTTATTGATGATCATGAAAAAATAAAACGAAACATTCCAAGGTCCTAAAACTATTAATATAAAATAAAAAATAATTAAATTAACAACCTAGTTAGTTTTATACTTATATAATTTAAATTTCTTAGATGACGTCATAATATTCAAATTTTCGAAAAGAAATTTATTAATAGGTTTGTTTCAGCAGGCCCTCAGTAATGTTTGCAACCGTTCGGATTATGCGCACGTCAAATTTGTCGTTCCAGCAGTGCCATATGTTTGTAACATAATACAATTGTTTGTTGTTCCAGCAGTAATTTTAAGATGTTGGAAACATGTTGGAAACGGTTTGAAAAGTTTGCAAACTTTCTTCAAACATTACTGTCAAATTTTAACAAAACCTTTCTTGTATGGATGTATAGGCGCTATGCACGCCAAGTTTATTTTTCGTTCCAGTAGAAAACTGTTGCCAGCCAACATTTCTGGCTAATGTCTGTAACATTTTCTGCGTTTTACGATTGTTGCTAACATGTTTCCAACATTCTGCTGGAACAAACCTATTATCAGAAATGACAGGTGTTTAAAGTGGGTAAATAATTACACTGGTCAACATGGTTTTCGTTACATGTAAAATGGTACGTAATTTATACTAACCCACCTACCCTTATTAAAAACCATAAAAGTTTAATCTTCTTATTTTTTGTAACAGTGACAATCACATACTTACGTTATTACAAGAGCTTCTTAAAAAAATTGTTTGTGAATTGATACTTTACTTAGAAAAGATGGCCTAATGGTAAAAGTCACTAAATGCATTTTGTTAAAAAATTGTTCGAACATTTTTAAATTATTTATAGTAAAAGTTTTTTTTTAATAACTTAATAGTTACATTTATGACATCCATAAACCTTTAATAATATATTATAGAAAAAAATGGTTTATAGCAACTATTGAATTCATATTCTAGGTTTATAAAGTATTTGTTAGAAGCTTTAAAATGATGTATCAGTCGACTTCCCTTCTTATGTAAGATTTTTTTGTTGTTAACCCTTGGGGTTAAGTGGTTAAAGAAGCGCCATCCAATGTTTTGTAAAAAACGTTCTCCTTTAAGAAATATCTTGACGTATTTTATCGACTTCCATAAATTATTCTCTTTTCGCAGATAACTTAAATGGTAAGTTTTAAATTATTACCATGTATGTATCTTTATTAGTTTTCATTCAAATATTAAGTTTCCCCATTATATTCGCTTTAGAGCGTAAATTACGACCATTATAATAATTTGCGATGTTTTCTTTAAAAATAGTTATTTTCTTTTAGAATAGAGACACTGCTATACATAGGTAACAAAAAGAAATGTTTAGAAAAGATGGAACTTCAAAATCCAATACATGGATATGAAATTGTAAAATTAAATAATTCCACAAGGTGTTCAATAATTTGGGTCAAAATGCAAATTATACACCTACACTTATAAAAGTTTTGGAATCCCCATTTTAAAAATAGTCTTGATGAAAGGAGCTACAACTGGACTAGAAGTTAATTATTTTATTCATTTATTTAATTTTACGTGCCCCGACTGACATGGTCATTGGCACAACATAATGGTTAAGCAAATAGGTATTGGGATATCGACCAGCCAAGCAACAAAAAAGAATGTATGTGACTAATCCAATTAGAAATGTTTACATGCAGGTATTTACGTTAGATTGTCTCTTGTTCTCACATTGCCTATGTATTATGTTTTTAATGGATTTTGTAAAGATATTGTTAATCTAACAATTGTGGTATTTAAAGATTTTTTTAAATATTATATATGACAGTCTTTTAAAAAGCTTAAACGTCTTAGCACTTTCCGAGGGTACACTGATTTTTAATTATAATTGGTCAAAAACCGAAAAGTAATTAAAGATTGAATTATACCTATTATATATACTCATTTTTAATCTTGCAAAAATAGTTATTTATTATACAAGGGAAAAAAGTTCTAGATTTTAGCTTGAGGTTGTGTTGTGTGGAAGTTTATGTACATATAACAAAAACTAAAGGTAAAATTTCGTTGACCAGTATTATTTATTAACTTAATTCTTGTAGCTTTACCCAATCAAAAATATGATTAAATAATAAAATAATTGTTGTCCTGTAGAGTTGGCTCTTATGTGTGCAGAGTCGTTATGGAAATTCAATAGCTATAAAGCGATACTGTGGTTGCCGGAAACAGAAAGCATATCAAAAGTGACATATTATCCCAATCTTGGCGACGATCTTCCTAAGGAAATCGAGAAAATGTGGACCCTACTAAAAAACTTTGCCCGAGATACCTATATATTTTTAATTGATTAAAGTTATTCTGCTGTAACTTAAGCGATTCTTTAATTTATTACTTTATTTTATAATACGCTTACAATTTTATTTTTTATATTATCCCATTTAGGCCCTAATTTAGATCAAACTGATTTTAAATAATTTAGTTGGTAACTTCATGCAAAAGATGTCGTCTAAACTTAGATTGGCAAAGAATTACGTCATTGACGTAAGTCAAACGACAATACCGTAGGACAATACTCATTGTGACCGGTGTTTGATATTTTAGACATCTCAAAATTCATCTAATTTTAATAATTTTTATGTAAAAGTTGAGTTTATGGAAAAATTATAAGTGTTTTAGTGTCCATATTTTAAACAAACGGACTAAATAGACTTGTTTGTGTGCCTGTATTTTTAGGTGTATACGTGAGGTAACCTCCGGTTTTGCCAAAAATGACTGAAACTTTTGATTTTAAAATGGGACACCCTGTATAGTTTTTGTTTTTTGTTTTAGTCAAATTTTAAAAGATAATATACAGAATGTCCTATAAATCTTGGCCAAATTAGTAAAACCAATAATGATAAAAAAAATCCGTTGTGTACAGGGAGATTTTAAATTTTGACTTTTTAAGTAAAAAAAAGGGGACTCTAGCACCTGTGCCTGAGTGAGTTTTATGAACAGGATGTTTATGTAAATCTAATCAAAACCTATAGGTTAAAATATTTTGTATTTTACATATGATTGGGCTCAGATTGTCTCTCTCTGTTAGCACACTTTTCGTTTAAATTTTAAAAATGTAACTTTTTTTTTTATAAAGGCTGGTAATAAATTTAAGGTAGTTGCTACATAAAAATATATTTAAATTTTTAAGAACTTTTAAGATATGCTCAAATTTTTTAATGTATTCAATTTTAATTAACGTATGAGGGAAATAAGTTAAATTTATCTGCCTATTGGCTGCAGGTAAGTGTAGCAGTCATAGAGATGGGTGCCTACTAAGTGACAAGTTATGTACAAAATCCAAATATGAATGATATTTAGATCAGGTTGAATCTGGACTTGCCATGTTTTTGGCAGAATTAAAAAAAAAACAGTTAAATAACTGAATGACATTATTACTGATTTTATTGAAATCTTGCCAAGTTAAATCTAACCTACTTTAAGATATCGTCACATATTTGAATTTTGTACAGAACTAGGCACTCATTTAGGTCTCCATTATTTTATGCGCTAAAGCCCAGCAGCCAAGCATTATTTTAGTTTTTTAAACTTGGCTTACCTTTTTTACATTTATGTTTTTAATGGGATAATTAAATTATTTAATTTATTACACTTATCCAATTTTAACAGACAAGTAAGCTTTTATATGACGATTTATAAAAATAATTAAAGCAATTTATCAAGCAGAGAACTGCTTAGTCATCATTACGCAAAATCTGACAAAACTTTTCTCATATTTCTTTCGGAAAAGCAGAAGCAATATCGAAATGTAAATTCGTTTTTATTATATTACAATTAAAAAAAAAATATTAATTTGTTTATTGGTAAACATTTAGTAAAAACTGTATCACGTCCCATTATTTACATAAATAATCTTCTTTATATTATTTATTATACGAGTATAATTTATGATTTATTGGTATTACTTAAGTGTAAATGAATCCGAGAATCCCATGTAGCGCTAGTATGAACACGACAAGATTATATCGGACCGACATCGAACTGAGTACGAATCGGTATTGTATCGTTAGTATGAATTGCGCCTAAAGGTGGGTCCAGACATCTTAGCCCGAACAAACAAAACGAACTGAGCGCGCAGAAAAAACAGAACAAACTGTCCAAACAAAATATCGTTGCATTCCCGCGAATATCACATGATAATAAAAGATCGACTTGTTCTGAAGTATTTGTAGTGTAGGTATTTACTATTATTTTTTTCAACAAAAGAAGATACGGCATTTCTATTAAAAATAAAAAGGAGATAATTGCATGTAGAAGACATGCATTCTAAGGAAGAAGTAGCTTTTACCGCTTTTTGATTATTTGTAAAATGGCCAAAAGAAGAAAAAACAGAGGAGCCAATGGGTACGAAGATTGTATAATATGTAATTACAGGATATGGACTATATTCACCTAAAAAATTACTAGAATGACTTCTGAAGCTTTTGAGGAGTTAATAGGATTAATTTACCTCCACATAACACAAAACAAAAGACTCGAATGGTGCGAGCAACTCGAACTTTCTAATATCCCGTCAACTGAATAATTTGGCGAACAATAAAATCCTTTTGAGCAATTTCGATTTACCGATAAGCTACGGAAAACGTTTGGCGCGTTCAATTCGGCTCGGACGCAGGTCCAGACTGACTCTGCCTGCGCGCTCAGTTCGTTCTGTTCTTTCGGGCTAAAATGTTCAAGTCTGGACCCACCTTTAAGAATTTTACACTCAAAGAGGTAAAGAAAATGTTCATCCAGAGGGAAATTATTTTTTAAGATTTAAGATACTCTATTTTTTATATTTTAGTACTTAAATTACGTAAGTCATCTTTATAAAATAATACGATAAGTTTTGGTATATACAACTTATCACTAGAGGTTAAATTTGTACTCAACCGACACAAAACATAACAAGTGCATAAAGTGATGCTTTCTTTTCGAATGGGAGGTTTATCAGCACAAGCCATTAGGGAAGTGCGGCAATCCAATGACTAAGAGGCTCTTTGCATGTGTTGCATACTGTTTTTTTTACTTAGACCGTATACAAAAAATCCCAAATATACAGACTGTCCACGGATGGGGTTAACAGGAGGAGAGAAAATATTGGTTTTGTATAAGGGGTTCGCAAAAACTTAAAACACATGATTTTTCTACCAGAGTAAACTACCTGTATTTTTCATTTTTTGGCCAAATGTAATTAGAAAAATTTATTTGAAATAATGTTTGTAATCGATAAAAACAATAATACAAAATTTAATTGAAATCCATAATTTGCCGAAAACCGGCGTTTACAGTTGAAAAACTGTGTTTTCTGGAAATTTGGAAAAAGCAGGTGTTTGAAAAGCAAATTATGAAAGTTGTTTAGAGTCATTTTATTATAAAAATTTAAAACAATTAATTTTTGATACCTTTAAAATCAGTTTTATGAATGTTTTGATACCCCTGTAACATTAAAAAAGTTATTCAAAGTGCTATTCTAAATAATTGTTTTAAATAATATTTTGCTTAACAATGAAAAATATAGGTAGTTTACTCTTGTAAAAAAATCACTGTTTTTCGAGGTTTTTCGAACCGTGTATACAAAATCAACATTTTCTCTTCGCGAATCCCATTTTTTACAAGCCAAAATTTTCATAAAGAATTACTTTTTTTCGAAAAATGAAATTTTTGGTCCATTTGTTCTCTTTTAACTTCATCCGTGGGCAGTCTGTACAAATTATACACGTTAGATTTATCTATCCTTATTACCTAATTTTTCTTGCCACCGCCAATTTTTTGCAATAAATAAATCATGACCCCCTTTTTGGTAAGGACAAGTAATTTTCTTTGTAATCATATATGCACTTATAAACTTAATAATTTGACAACGGTAAAAAGCATTTTTTAACAGCTGTAGCGAACACTAATTTTAATTATTAGATTTAAACAAAAATAAAAATAACATATCTAAAAGATAATTAAAAATATACCTGTTATAACAAAGGAAGCATGTTTATATGAACTTTTTTCATAATTTTAGGTGTAGAATCTACACTGTATTTTTCTAATCAATATGATTTTTTTTGTAACCCTGTTAAAACATATAAAAAAATTATTTGTTAAACGTATAAGCAACAAATAAAAATTTTAATTTATGTAAAAATTGCATATAGTATATATGTTTTTTTAACAAATGGGTGTTGTAGTTTAACAGCCTGTTTTTTAAAAAACAATGCATTTTCGGACCTATATTTATACAAAGTGTTTTTTCTTTAAATTGGTTCAGAAATACCTGTTTAAATTTTTTACCGCAATAAAAAAAAAAACATTCTGTATATGTTACAAAAAATGCACTTTTAACAAAAGGTTTTTAAAACACTTATAAACTTATTAATTTTACAACGATAAAAAGCATTTTTAACAGTTGTAGCGAACACTAATTTTAATTATTTGATTTAAACAAAGATAAAAATAACATATCTAAAAGATAATTAAAAATATACCTGTTATACAAAGGAAGCATATTTAAATGAACTTTTTTTTCACAGTTTTAGGTGTAGAATCTACACTTTATTTTTCTAACAATATTTTAAAAAATTGTGATTTTTTGTTGTAACCCTGTTAAAACATATAAAAAAATAATTTGTTTAAGGTATAAGTAACAATTAAAAATTTTAATTTATGTAAAAATTGCATATAGTAATATGTTTTTTTTTTTAACAAATGGAAGTTGTATTATAACAGTCTGTTTTTTAAAAACAACGCATTTTTGGACCTATATTTATACAAAGTTTTTTTCTTTAAATTGGCTCAGAAATACCTGTTTAAATTTTTTTACCGCAATAAATAAAAACATTCTGTATATATTACAAAAATGCCTTTTAACAAAAGGCTTTTAAAACACATTAAAGTTTTAAGGCAAACATTCAAGACAAATAATATTTTAGTAAAATGTACATACATTGTAAGTTGTTGGGCTAAATTACTTTATAGTTAGCCCAACTCAATTCAGTTGTAGTACTGTGTACTTAGGCCGAGTTTAAAACAGTTAAGCATAAAAGTTTTATTACCCATTATAAGTAACAGAACTATGTCAGGTATTAAAATATACAGTGCTGACACGTTTATTTAAAATAAAATTGTTTACTAGTACAGCTTATTTACGTAGATAAGCGTTAATTAGAAAATTAAACTATACCTTTGCATATACAGCGTGTCTGCTAATTACTGGTACTCAATAAAATGATAGCATTCTTGTGCCAAAATATTAAGATTTAACCAAACATACCGACCGCAATCAATTTCTTGAAAAGTACGCTTTGGAAAATTTTAAAAATTTGGTAACAATATAACGTCAGTGGGGGACATACAACTAAAATACTTTGACAAGTCTACCACTTCCGATTATACCGTAAGTTATTACCCTATATGGTATTTATTTTTTTAGATTCTGCGTAAAATGTAAAACATATTTTTATTACATAACCATTAATTTCCCTTTAAACAAAAGCCTTTAATATGAGTTGGGGTTGGGTTTCTGGTAAAGAAAGAACATCTTTAGTAGACTGTATTGATATCTTTACAATCAATAAATACAGAGTGGTAAAAATAATCGTAAAAATTATAACGATAAAACCCTTAAAAGTCAATTTTTTAAAATAAAAACCCCTATCTTTTATTAGCCTCTCCTATTAGGCATTAAAAATAAGGCTACGTTTGTAAAAGGATGTCTATTTCAAAAATTTATAATTTTTGAAATAATAACGTTTTAATATTTATCTATTCTAGCCATGCATTTAAGTACGGGTATGTACGGGGTAGTTGGCTGTGACGCCGCATTTTGTTGTCAAGGCCAACTAAAAAGCCAAACTAAATTTTCCTATATTTCCAATGCCTACTTTTCAAGAAATCGATCGTGGCAGTTCCCGGTAAGACAGCCTGTATATCGAAAGAGTAATAATAAAGAAGATACATGTGTGTCCCAAAGTACTTCGAGAAATATATTCTCACATTTAAAATCGAAAATAGTATTACTCTTTATAATATTTATTAAAAGAAATGTTATCATTATATTTAAAAAAAAAAACAACAACAATAAGGCCGCTTTTAGACGGCGACTTTTTGCAGTCGAAGTTGACCGCAAAAAGTCGATCGTTTGTGGTTGATTGTCGCTACTTGCAGTTGTCATTTAACAGCGATGGAAAAAGCGATTCCTTTTCATACGGGTGTATTTTCGACTGCAACCGAACTTCTGCCGCTGATTGTCGCCGATCCCGTCGACTGACTACACGTTAAGTTACAATTGCAGTTGTAGTCGACTTCGACTGGCGACAAGACGCAGAATTTTTGTAGTCAACTTCGACTGCAAAAGTCGCCCGTCTGAAAGCGACCTAAGTAAAAATTAAATTTCTACCAAAGAAATATTAAAATATATGGTGTCTCCTAGAATCCCAATAAAAAAGATTTTTATTTTTTTCATAACTTTTAAAACGTTTTGAATATTTTAATAAAACAGGGTATCTAGGGAGTTTTTGATACCCTTTATGTACCGTTTCAGTAAACCAGTAAACTCTACTATGTTTTATATACAAAAAGGTATACCTTGTAAGAATGGCTTTAAGCAACCGTTTTTAGGATATTTGCATTTAAGTGGTTTAGTGCAGCCAATAGAAATATGAAAGAATGTGTAGTTATAGCTAATGCTCTGCTTTAAAAGGCATTATAAGGTTAAAGTAAACAACTTAATCTTTAAAATTTTAAAAACAGTTGCCCAAAACCATTTTTTGAAAACATATTTTTTTTTGTGTCGAGAACATAGGGGACTTTACTGGTTTACACAAAAAATTAGTATCAAATATAAATGGTAAATGTCCAAAAACCATTGGATACGGGGTTTTACTTAAATAATTATAACATATCAGAATCCAGCAAGCACAAAACAAAACTGGGTGGTTTTGCGATAGTCTCTTTATAGCAACTGAAGTACATTTTGATTTAACCAATCCTGTAACATTATTTATACGTTCAGGTGGAAAGATCAATGTACCAAACATTAATTATTTACATTTATTTGTACCATGCATATGAACACATGCAATGTTGTAATAGTAAATACCCAAAACATATGGCAGTTTAAATATATCACCAATGTATGTTATTACCAATGACATTTTATCCTTCACGTCAATGGGGTTTACCTTCGCGCCACATCAACTAACTTATGTAACGTAAACATTGTTTAAAGGTACGGTGACACTTGGTACCGGTAAATCGACCAACTTTGGAAAAAGAAGGACGCCGCTTTGCTCTAACCTTAAATATTGGTGTCAGAAATAATAATTGTTGATTAAAAATAAATCGTATGTATTAACTTTTGTATTTTGTGATTAACTACAATGGTGTTAAAAGTCTTTCCGTGAACAGCTGTTATGCAGTGATTTTTGTTTTGAAATTAAGGTAAGCATGTATACGGGACCCGTTTTCGTGAATTTGGCCCTACTTATAAAAATGTACTATCGTGCCCAAAAAACTGGGATAATAAGAAGCAAGTAACAGAGTATCTTCCGGTCTATACTATTCCATATATTCGGAATTTTGTGAAGTAGCTGTAACAAAATTACATTGTTTTAACATCATTTAAACCAAATATTCTAATAGACCAAGAGATAAAACTAGTTTTTGTTATCCCAGTTTGATTTTGGGCGCGATGGTATCTACCTACTTTTGTAAATTAGGCATGGTATGAAAAATGCAAAAAAATACATTAGATTATATGATAATATAAAATAAAAAACATTAAGAAAGAAGAGCCCGTTACAAATTGCATGTCTTATCTATTGCTTATACATTATACCAAAAACTGTATACAGTACAGTAGTATATTATTAATAGGCAATGTGCATTTAAGTTTTGATTATCAAGTTTGGAAAGTTGTTTTAAATATTAATAAGACATTCTGTTTTTAGCCACGCTGCATAACAAAACCTGCCAAATCTTCAATTGTCTTTATTTGTAATTTTTAAAATTTTGGTAATACGTATCTTCGTGTATTATTAGGTAACTAATCATTGCTCGCTTAATAATAGTTCGATATACATACTAACCAAATTGTAAACAAATTATAAATATTGGCAATGGAAGCCCAAGAAAGTATTATTGGTAAAGGGTAATTAGTAAATTGTTAGAACTACATTCAAATTTTAGGTTCATAGTACATATTAAGCAATGTTAGGTCAGGTATATTTGGTAACATTACATAAAAATACTTTATGCAACATCTAACTAACATACAGGAAAAAAGACTTTTTGCGGAAATTTGGCAGTCGCATATTATGCAAATACAATGTCTACAGTAGCATATAGTAGCATTTAAAAATAAATAAAAATAATTCATTATTCATTATTTAATCTGCTCCCCACTCTGTAATCCGATAGAAAGAAGAAATAGGCAGGAAAGAAATTTCCTTTCTATTTCTTGTCTTTACTCTGTATCATTCTTTCTTAATAGTTCGTTATTCTTCGAAAAATAATAGACTACAGTACCTGAAAACATTCGGCTCTTGTGGAAAAATGAACCTTTATAGAAAAATGCACTTGTTATTTTTAAAAAATTTTTTTACTTATGTTTCATTTATTTGGCATATTAACTAAGACTTCAATCATTTTAAGTCCGATAAATTTCCGGATTTTAATAGTTTAGTTTTTGCCTAATTAAAATGTAGCTAGCTTTTCTATTTTGTATAAAAACTATAGAGGAGAAAAAAACGGCGACAAGGTTTGCGTATAAAAGGAAAGAGTTAGCGAGATGATATATTATATAATATATTATTATTAATCCCTTTGAATTAGCAAAAATTGAAATTAAGTGGTGTTTTAGATTGCATGGATTTAATGAAAAATAATAAGTGAGATCAAACCTCGTCTAAATGTAAAAGTTTTCACAAAATACAATATATCAACATAATATAAACAAATATATTATTTCCACAAAACACTAAATAAAAATTTGTTTATTATTGCGATCACAAATTGCAATGTCGTCAATGTTCCCGCAAACACCCACTTATAAGAGAATGTAAACAAACGTCCAGCAGGTAAGAAGAGCGAAATCACTTTATACAAAACGCCATACAATAGAACAGGATAAATGACAAGAAAGATCCAAATGACCTTTCAATTTCCAGGCGTTCGTGTTGTCCATTTGTGAGTGCGGAATGAGCCGAAAGACTTTACGGAGTTCGAAATAAACAGGAAATAGAAAAATAGAGAAGAAATTTCATTTTTGCGAGATACAGAGTGCGGGCTCTGTGGTTTTTCTATGGAATAAAAATTAGCGGACACCGTGTATGTAATTAACAGTGTAGTACAGTGTGGCATTGTTAGTGACATGACATATAGAAAGAACAGTTTTAAATTAAAAATTCGGTGCTCTTGTAAAAAAATTATCGAAAAGTTTTTAGCAATTAAATCGATAGGCATTAACTCTGCGGCCGCCTTTGCTAACTTTCTTTTATGATATACCGCTTAATGCAGGTGTCTCTATCGGAGCGGCGCGGCGCTGTAAATGATAGCGGCGCCCTTTTGTAAAATAGTCCGGCAGGCGGCTTTTTTTATGTTTTTTGTTTATTATTTTTAAAGAGTACCGTGATTTTAAAAATTTTCTTACCGTTCATTATGTAATATTGTTGTTACCCCTCATTTTTTTTTTACTTCTTCGGAAAGACAAAAAAATTACAGTATTTTTATAGGGTAAAATAACATCTTTTGATATGATTACAACCTCAAAATTACTTTCGGTTTAACCGAAAGTACCACCTTCTTTCTTATTTTAAAAACAAGTGCCAATTTTTTTTCTATATTCGTATTCTATATAAAATTATTTTTTTATGTCACACAGGGTATTTATTTTTAAAATGATGCCCAGAAAATACTTTTAAAGAAAATTAAGTTTTACCTTATTTCTGCTTTAATTTTTTTTTGTTAAGTAGGCTGTGGTATTAATGTATTTCATTCCCTTTATTATTTTTTTACAATTTGTAATTTCAGTTTTTAATGTAATTAATAAAAGACAATTTCAGATTTTCAAACATTTCAAATAAAAACACCCCTAGTTTATTTTTAAATTCCATACCGAAATTCCTTTTAATAACATATAACAACATTTTGTTTATTTACATTATGATTATTTATTAACGAAACCGAATAATTCAATTCATAAAGAGAGATAAAAATCTTTTTGTGGAGCGTTCAATTTTCTACAATAAGCTACATTATTTATGCTGTAATAGTTTTCTGACAAAAACTAAAAATTCGACAAAAAAAAATAGAAATCGTCGGAATATAAAATATTGTATGAAATTCGGATCATAAACGATCAATTTGATCCTTATAACATAAATATCTATTTTGTATAGGACTGAGAAAAATATGCAAAACAGGGGCGGTCATAACGCCATTTTGTATTACAAGAAGTAATGACTTTATATTCTAGAATTATAAAGATATTAGGAGCTTAAAAATGATGTACCGCAGGACCCCCATTTTCTTTAAACTTTTTTTCAAAATGATGTTCAGCCGCTATCTTGAAATTTTTATCTGGTAATTTCAATTTAAATTATGGTTTTTATGCATTAATTTCATATCTCAAAGTTTTACCTTTCTAAATTAATCCGCACAAAAATAAAAGGGGGGACATTAAAGATATGCACTGTATGAACTGAGCTTTACACGACCTTTGATAGGCCAAATTTACGCCATTGAAAGTGGAATCTGTTCGTCAAGCCTATGTCTATCTGTAATAACGTAAATTATTAGTTTAATTATACTATATACCAATAACCAAATTTAATCAATTAATAATTATGGATTATACTACTTAGCATTATTACATTTACAAAGACAAACATTTACTTCTAAAAGCTTCAGCAAACAGAAGGTTGTTTGTACACCAGCACAAGATCGGGAAATCGGGAAAGTTAATGCTAAAGCGGTAATTACTTGAGAAATATTGACACTGCAAAGGGAGGGACGTTCTTCAGGCGTTGCTAAATTTACATTTACACTCAAAGTCAAGCCAGTGGGGCGGGCAGTGCCGTATTAACCATTAGGCCGACTAGGCTACAGCCTAGGGCGCCATGAAAAAATTAGGCGCTAGACAGGGGAGTTTTTAAGAAAGTTTAGGTGGGGTGGGGATTTTTGGTGACTAATTCTTTGTGAGGAATAAGGTGCTGTGGAATGAAATAGGCGAGAAAGGAGGGAATGACCTTTTTTTGTTATCAAATGCGCTACGGAGGAAACGGACTTTTTTTTGGTGGAAAATAGGCGCTTCGGAAATCTTAGCCTAGGGCGCCACAAACAGTGAATACGGCCCTGAGGACGGGCTAATAAATTTACTAACTATACTGGTCTGATTTTATATTTTATATATATTTGTTGGGTCACTTCAATTAAAGACCTAATTTTTTAAAAAATTCTAAACCTTTGAGATGTAGGGTTTAAAGTTCTGTTGACCTTGGATGTTGATTTGATTAAAGTTGATTATATAACTCCATATTGCGCAATACACACTTGCCTCACTTTAATAAAATGAAAAGAACCACATTTATTATAATTGTTCTTTACAAGTAAACCATCATTAAAACACTTTAATGCGTTCAAAAATTAAGTTTCTAATTAACATTTATAATTCAAAATAAAATCAAAAAATATTGAAGAAATTTAAAAAATTTCTACACACCAACCTTAATATAATTTCAAATATCCCGCGTCTGATACAGTTTGAATTTTGACATTTGTCGTACTCCATTTTGTCTACCCTTCAAAGACAGCATGGTCTTGTTCAGAACTTGATTGATCAGATTTTATTTTATTTTATCTTAATATAAGTTTTAATATTTGTAACATGTGAAACTGATTGTCTATTTTACTACACTATGTGTTCCTTTTGTTGCCAAATCTCTTGTGCAAATCTTGACAAGTAAGTAAAAAATCTAGGTTTTACCTTTTGTCTCAATAAAATAGTTAACTTTTAATTTTTAATAATTTTAATTCTAATTTTACATTCATTTAAAGGTTTTGCAATTTTAAAGTACAACGATTCCTTAGAACATTAGTTTACCTGGGGTGGTTTGCTTTAAAATTGTCCAAACCTAACTTTTATAAAAAAAATCGAAAAATATTCAAATTATAAGTCATTACAAAAAATTTTTGCTTACTTTCAGGATGCACTGATGATGGCCTTAGGCCGAAAGCGCTTTGCCACGCTATTTAATAAAATTTTGCACGAAATACAAACTTTGTTTGAGTTTTATTGTTATATAATATTTTGAATTTAATCGCAAAATAAATTGGTATCGTTAGATTTTTCGAAAAGTGCTTGTCTTCGCCATTTGAAAAATAATAGTAAGATACTAAAGTGTCATCGTCCAACTTATTTTATTCCTATCTACATACTATTTACTAAACCATTGGAAATGATATTTTTGTGACCTGAGGTCCTTAGAATAACTACGATCATGACAACCTAGATGCAATATAGAAAACGACTTTAAACTCTTTATTATGTTACATTTTAATTTAAAGTTGTCCAGACATCCAGTAAAATGTTACAAGGTGTTCCAGTTACTAATTTAAAATTGTAGTCGTTTCCGGTTAAGCCGGAAGTGACCGGCAAGTAAAAAATATGCGAAAACTTTTCTTTTTTAATACCGTTTTGCCAGACCAAGTTTAATTTTGATGTCTAAAACTCTAAGATTGATGGCTTATCTAATTATTTTCTTGACACATATCTTGCAAAAGGGTCCTCCTTTATAGATACCCAGTTATTAGTTTTATTACTATTCTAATCTAGTTTTCATTTAGTTTTAGTAGAGCAATAGCAAATGCACTTGACATAATATTTAAGGATCATGTTGGTTTTTAATCCATCTATTCACCTCATAGCAAGGTATTTGGTATTTCCCATAGAGGGCAAGGTAAACATAAAATTCTTGCTTTACTAAGGCAGTAGCGTAAACAATTTTTTTTAGGGGGGCTATGGAATACATACATACATATGTAAGTATTTTTAACTTTGTTTTGTATAGCAAAATTAAAATCGGCCAAAAAAATAGAATCACAAAAAAGGTCCCCACCCTCATCAATACATATTTACGGATATTATTTGTACTAAAACATGTTCTATTTTTCTTAAACAACTACCAAAAACTAAGAAAAACTTACAAACGTTACTTCATAACCTTCATTTGTAAGAACCCTTAAAACATTTTTTTAACATTTCTAGGGAGAGGTGGGAGTAATTACCCCTCCCCCTTATGTACGCTAGCGTGCTAAGGATATCTGCAATTTCATAACCTTGATTTTTTTGTGTAGCAGCACTCACTAACAACAAAAATATGAAAAATTTAAAGATTTACCCTTTTGCTGTTTTATTAAACAGCAAAATGTTATAAATCAGAAACTAATTAATTTGGTTATAAAACATGGTACATTCATACTTTATAGGAAACTTATTTTATTACGACTTGCCCCCTGACTAAATAAAAAAAACACGTCCCAATATTAAAGTAATTTTAGATTTGCCAAAATAAAACTTTATTTTTGCATTTATATTATTAATAGTGTCTTTCACACGTGGTCACATTTTAGATTTTAGCTATTTTTGGGTGTTTGGGATAATACAGTTATTAAATTTGTTAGTTTATTAACCTTGTCAGTATAAATTGTAAAATAAATTAACCCTAATTTCTATATAATATTATTATTATATATAAGTAGAGTATTAATCAGTATGGCAACACTGACTAAGCCGGTTCATTTATGGGAATTTGCGGCCTTTTTTTAATGTTTTTAATATTTTAAAGAATCCCAGATTGAAAACTTTAAAAAAATGTTCTCACTATATGTATAGAAATAATGCATTTTGGAGGTAAGAAAACCTATTAAAAATATGTAGATCTCTTTTCGATCGGATAAAACGAGTAATTTTTTGAAACTATTAAAAACTTTTTGGCAGTCACCTGCTTATCTAGTAAACCTAAAAATTAATACTAACAACGCTGCTGAGCGTCGGTTGAAAAGATACTTAATAAAAATTAAGTTAACAACAAAAAGTTAGGTTAGTTAGCATGGTATCTAAAAAGTTTATTAAGTTTTAAACTAAATATTTTACGTATTAAAAAAAAATTAATGCTAGCCCTTAAATTTGTAAAATCCTGTACAATTATATAACATTGATAATTAATTTTTTTAATAAAATAATATAATTTAAAATGGCTAATCACTTTTTAAAAAAATAAATGCTTTAAACTTTGTTTTTAAGGTTTAAAGAATTAAATTTTAAGCGCTTTTTACTTTGTCAGTTGTATAATAATGCTGTTTATACTCCTAATAAAAACCCTATGTCGCAACTTTATTGTCGGTTGCTGTTTAAAAAAAATAATTAATTTATTATCTCCAAAAAAAGAAAAATAAAATAGTTTAAAAGTAAGAAAGTCACTTTTTCCTTGTGCATATGTTTTTTTACTGAGTTCTTTTACATTTCATTTCTAAAAAACCTAATTTCTATTGCCCATCATGCACAAATTAATTAGAAATTTTATTATGAAACCATATCTAATTCCATATATATTATGCTAAAGAAAGCTTTAATTTACTGTGTTAAGTTAGCGTGGCACAAGGCACAATGATTAGGTAGGACGACGATTCAAGAGAATTCTATTTTTCGCGTTAAAAATCGATAATTTAAAGGAGAGTTTATGAAGTTTTATTTAGGTTAAGTTTCGAAAATCTTCCATTACTTTCTTGATGAGAAAAATACAGGATGTTACAGAATGTTTTAAGGGGCAGATTTTGATAATGAAAATATGAAAAAAGTTTATGTAAATATGGTTTCGCAAATATCCCATTCTTAAGATACAGGATATTAATAATTTATTAGTTAATATCTTTAATATCCCTAACTTAATTTTGTTATTAATTGCTTAGGGTATTTATGGAAAGTCTGTGGCTGTGTGCACGTGAAATTATAGGAAGAACAAATGAAAGGTGTGTATTTCGTGCAGAATTTTAATAAATTTTAAAAAGCATAGCAGAGCGCTTTCGGTAAAACCATCATCTACCTGCAAGCAAAGATTGAACTTTGGTGCCGTAAAAAAATTTTATACCGGGTGATGCATCGCCGGGCGGGACATAGGAAATCCCATGTAATTTTAATCCGGACAATTATTGGCTCCCCTAATTATTTTAGAGAAAAATTCTTTTGAAGTTTATTGAAGAGCATGCAAATCTACGTCCATGGTAAAAACTTTAGATTTTTCGGTTAACCCGTTTGCTGGTTAGATCCTAATATATTTTTAAAAATGTTTACATTATTATCGGCTCATATTTATGAACAACAATAAAAATACCAGTTAGCGTGATATTACGTTGTCATATTGAAATTTAGTGCTTTATTATTATCAAAAAATCGTACAGTGAAAAGATTAAAGTTGTATTTATAGAAACGAATTAAGTTAAGTTAAACTAAACTAATAATGATAATAATAAAGCACTAAATTTCAAAATGACAACGTAATGTCACGCTAACTGGTATTTTTATTGTTGTTCATAAATATGAGGCGATAATAATGTAACAATGAAAAAAATTATATTAGCATCTAACTAGCAAACGAGTTAACCGAAAAATCTAAAGTTTTGACCATAGACGTAGATTTGCATGCTCTTCAATAAACTTTAATAGAATTTTTCTCTAAAATAATTAGGGAGTCAATAATTGACCCCATTAAATACCTCATTAAAAATTACATGGGATTTCCTATGTCCCGCCCGGCATGCATCACCGGTATATATTTTTTAAAATTTTTGAGAGATAAAATTTTAATGGTAAGAAAATAATTTATCAATCAAACTTGTCAAAGTATTCTAAGTCAAATAGTTAAAAGTAGAATTTTAAATTATATTTTGTAAAAAACGGGGGTTTTAAAAGAATTATTACAAAGAAGAAATACTATGTTAACAACGTTTAATACTCACTTGATAAAACCAGAAGTCATAGCCCCCGGTGGCTAAATCAGTCAACAAAAGTATAAAATACAGTATTTCAAATTACAAACAAACAAGTCACATATTAAAATTTGTTTAAAACATCTCCCTTAAAAGGGGGTGATAACATCGTTTCTGCAATCATAATAAAATATAGCCTAGAGCACCCCTGAATAGTGTAGCTTTTTGATTGTGAAAGAATTTTCATGATCGGTTTAGTATTTCCAAGATAAACCCTTACAAACAAATAAACACACAAAGTTAAATATTTTTCTTTTTGTAATATTAGTATAGATTATGTTGAAAATGCACCACTTTACCATTTTTTTAAAGTAAAAGCGATCTTCTCAGGTAATTAAAAAACATTACTATCTTCGCGTTCTATAATCCCTTTTCGTGATCTCTTTCTTTCTGCATTTTTAAAACTAGATCTTGCACTTTATTACTACATTATGTAAAAATGCCCCGTTTTATCAAATTTTTAAAAAAGAAAGTCCAAATTTTTATAACTCAATAATTCGCAAACTTTTAAATCAAAACTTTAACTACGAAAACAAATTTTCTTTGTCTTGTCTGTGACATTCATTGTAGTGTAAAATGGTTACAATTTGGATTAATTTATGCTGACCCTAATGTTACTAAGCCAACACCTTTCCTAAAATAGACTACAAAGCACAAGGCCTTGTATCTTGTTTTCCAGTGTTAAATAATGATAAACAGAAAACCCTTGACTTTACAAAAACAATTAGGATTGCTTTGTTGAATAAATCGGCTTTGAACCCATACAACATACAAACATTGTATTAATAAAGTTAATATTAATTATCATATTCGATGGGTTGGGTTTCTTTGTAATTACAGACAAAAGCCCAAAGGTTTCTGAGACAGACTTTGTGGCAAAAGCCGGACAAGTACAGATTTCTAAATTGTTGAGGTATAATTATTATAAACAATTTTTTTCCTTAATAATAGATGCGACCATTTTCCTTATTAGAGGTATTTCTAAAAAACAAAAAAAAGCAACAAAAATTTATAAAAATATATTTTATTAAAAATAAACACACATTTAAATGATAATCAAATAAAAAAGGAACTTGATAAAAACACTTTTAAAAGAATCTTTTTGGGGAGGTTCCTTTTGACGAGTCTTCCACGAATATTTATACTGCCATAAATGGCGAAACCATAGAGGCTCAAACACCTGTTAAGGGTAGCGGACTAGGCGGGTTTCTTGACTGTAACCCTTACCATTTTTGGTACAATATTTGATGCTGCTGCCATACATTGGGCGACGCTGTGCCCAAACTTTTGTCGAAACATTTGGCAAACTGTTTGTAAGCAAGGGGACTGGAGAAAAGTTGAACCAATCAATGTAGACGAACAACCCGTCCACACAATGGTTGTTTTTCAAAGTTTGTGCGTTTGCCCAGTCCGACACCCGAAACATTTGACATTGTCAAGCTGGTTAAAGCGCCGCTTCCACATATGGGGGTATGAATATTCGTGGCGGACTGGTCAACCCTCTAAAAGGGTTAATCCCAGAAAACAAATAAACTATAAATAGTTTTTATAGTTAGGGTTCTTCTAAAGTACTATTATTTTATTATCTTCGTCCAAAATATTATTATCTTTTTAAAACATATTTCTGTACTTAAACACTAGCTTCTTTTACCTAATTCTCCTGGATTTCTAATTTAAAAAAATTGCTGCATATTTGTATTTGGTAATGAGAAAACACTCTCAGTTTCAACAGAATTTATTATTTATAAAATGTTGTACAGGATGTTTAAAAGCAAACTTGAGGGTTTTGTTTATACATACTAGAAAATGAAGCTTTAAATAGGAACTTAAAATATTTGGCAAACACCGATATATCCTGAGAAATATCAACAAGGCAAAACTTTTTTTGGGTTCAACAAAAAAAAACTATTAGACTACACAGTTAACTGCTAGTATGCATATTCTCGAGTGGTATATCGCGGCCATAGATAATTTAAACTTTGGTGCAAAAATCACACCACTCCGAACCTGTCCGCATTCTGCTTCAAACTATGTCGTCGACTATGTCCAAAATTTTCATAGTCACGTTAATATGTTTTGTATTTGTCCGATTTTTGCTCTAAAATATGTCGTCAGCAATGTTTAAAATACCAACCTATGAGCCTTCCTTTAGAAAAATACGACTACGTAAAATGTATTATTGCCCAAAAATGGACCTGTCCGATTTTTGCCCAAAATCTTTAATTTAAAGCATTGTATCTTATATCTATAATTCAGTTTAGGTTTTTTTAATCTACCTTTACTAAAAAAATATGGCAAGTGAATTTTAATTTTAAAAAGTGCACAGAGTGTTTTGCCACTTTGAGGTAAACCGGAAATAATATTATCAAGGTAATCACCAAAATATTTCGATCACGCGTAATAATAGTTATTTATTAGATAAGTGAGTTATATTACATATAAGTCACGCATGAAAAGTTTAACTCTCGAGCCCGAAGGGCGAGAGAGTAATTTTCTTAAGTGACTTATATGTAATAACTCACGTGTCTAATACAAAATTTTATCCAACACTTTCGTATAAATCGTTTTTAATATCGAAAATAATTTGAAAACGTCATCCATTATTTGTTACTTGTCATTGTCAACACCAGCAACAAAATTTTGTATTTTTGGAAAGCAAGCTTGTTTGGTTGTAATGCATTTTGTTGGTAAGCTAAAAGTCTATAATTCACTAGTGAGCTAAAGGGTACTTTAGCTCACTAGTGACTTTATAGTACACTTTATATCCTCAAAATCTGATCAATTATGTAGATATTATATGTAAGTGTTGGATAAATAAATTATTTCTACTTTTACATTATTAAATTTAATTATAAAGAAAGTAAATAAAATAATGCAGTAAAAACTAAAAATAGTTTATTTAACGAACTCCGTAAATCGCCAAATTGCATATTCCGTAAATTTTATTTAATTTTACATTATTAAATTATAAAAATAAAGTGGATAAACAAACACAGTAAATATAAAAAATAATTTATTTAATACACGGAATCGAAATATCTTTTTTGTACATATATGCAGTTGTTATTATATTCCATATCGGCATCTAATAACAGAGGTACATTGAATCAATATTAAACAATGGGGAACACTTGTAAAGAAAATTTTTATTGTGAAATTTGCGCAGTTCCATTTTCTGCGTCAAAAAAAATACAAATAATGAAAATAGAGTCCTGCAAGTTAAAACTTTTTTATTGGAACTTTCCTCCTCTTTTAGGATCTTTTTTAAACTTAAATGTCATATTTTAGTTATTAACAAGATAGATAGAGATAACTAAATAGCAAAAATTGCAATTTTTGTATGTGCCTAAGGCCTTAAAATACTAATTTATGAGTACAGGATGTTTTATCTTCGATGGTTTTACAGTATCTTGAAAACCACAAGAAATATCAAAATTCTAATACAGGACTTCCGACACAAAATGATTATACAACTTGCATTATACTAAATACTTAAATAACATAATAATGAAAGACAAGTTTTATTAAATATGCTTTTTTACAAAAATGCATTATCACAAAAAAATTAACTAATTGGAAATAAAATAAATAGATTTTTATAGAACATTTCAATTTAAAATGTTTTGTAATTTTTGGTCTTTGTTAGTTTAAATAAGATTTATTTTTTAAGTTTTAATGTTCTTTAATTTGTTATATTTTATTTCCATTTCGTTAAAATATTTTTTCTGCAATAGTGTTTTTTCTGTAATAAAGTCATATTTTTTTAAGGCATAACTAACTTAATTACCTGAAATACCTTAAAAATATAATTAATTTTTAATAAAATATATAGTTCGGGTAGCAAAACAAAATAGGTATTGACAAATAATATTATGCCTTTTTCTGTTGAATAACAATACATATTACCCTATATTTTTAGATATATTCATAGAAAGCCCAATAAATATAAATAAAGATATACAGGGCGTTTCATAAAAAACATAGGTTAGGTAATTTGCGCCAAAACTGCCCAACATAGAAAACAACTAATAAAACCAAAATACTCTACGTAGAAAACTACACTATTAGGCGTCGGCCACGATAACAAGAGTAAGCGTTGAGCAAAAAGTATCAAATTGTTGCCGGTAGTGACTACAATATTTTGTGGTAAACATTGTCTTTGCTCGGGAATATTGCAGCCGGCTGATTAAAAAAACAACCAATTCTTTTATTTTCGCATAAAGATCAAAGAATGCAAGTTGGACAAAATTTCAAAAAAGGGACAAATATGAAAGTCTCCCTGTAGCTTTGAAATGGATCAGAATTGTCATAAACTGTTCTCTACAGTTGTTTTCTTAAAAAAAGATCGGGAGTTTTATATTAGATTTTTGATATTTCTTACGGTTCGAAAATAAAACACCCTGTTTATAATATAAAAAAAAATATGTACAAATTTTTTTACGCATATTTTTAGATACACAAGACCCGAATCGTAGCACGACCGTGTCTCATACAGCCTGAAACATGCTTAGCAAATAAAATCATACGTGGATCGGATAGCGCCGATGTTTCTCGAACCAACCTTTGAGTTTACGGGCGTCACATTTTATTTTTAGTTCATTAGGTATCAAAGTTAAAGTTAGTGGTTAAAGGTTATTTGTTGTAAACAAACGATATAAGAAAAGAGTGATTTATTAAGTCTTAAAAAGTGTAAAATTGATTTTATTGTTACATCTTGTAAATATTATGTAAGTTAAACTTAAAAATACATTTTTATTTTATGATTTATATATTTTTTTAATTATTATTTTGAGAAATCAAATAAAGTAATGTTTGTTTACTTGTTAAAATGCGGTGCGGGGTATGTGGTCGGGCACGGAGCGGTGATATTAAGCCTACGGCATTTGATTACAACGGTACATTTCAAAACCGAGACACGGCCGTGCTACGGAGCAGGACTCGGTGTGGCTACATGTGGTCAAACCCTTAAAACTGTGTTAAGATTACTTTAAAGCGTGGTATAATTAATTCATATTACTGCAGTTTAATTTAATACAACAATTTTGCACCTCATCCCCCTACATTTTACCAAGGAAACGCAAGGCAACCGGCTTGTTGTGGTTATGTGAGGCCCGACCTTTACTAATATAAACTTGTATTCTTTTTACGTGTTTTTTTTACCGGGAGAAATCCCAATACTCCCCGACACTCGTTAGGGGGCGTTTATAAATTACGTAAGGCATTTAGGGGAACGGGAGGCGTGGAGTTGAATCTTACCAAATGTCACCGTGGGCGAGGGAGGCTCTTGCAAATATTACGTCAGTTTCTTTTACAGGAAAAATTTTACAAGATTTGGGTAGGTTCCACTTTTTGGGTCCTTGTTTTTCTGCTTTTTTAAACAACAAATTCAAAATTTTGTTTTTAAAAATGTTGCGTTTTCACATACAGTATATTCCACAAATAGACTTTACAATAGGACAAATGGATCAAAAATCTATATGTTTAAGATATCGTGTATAGCAAATATTTTTGCTTCTTAAGAAAACAAAATCCACAATAAAAAATGTGTTATGTTTTGTCCGGGGGTCCAATAACTACTACAAAAATGTGAAAATAGACCTAGACAAATGTCTTCATTTTTAATAATTTGGCAAAATATCAAATAAAAAAGATTTTTAAAATTAAATTAGGATTAAATATCATAAAAAAAAAAATTATGAATCAAACAGAAACAAAATTTTGGTATCATATTGTTTTAAACCTTTTTTACGTAATTTACTTGGTTTAACACTTTTGTATTTAAATATATTTGACAAACTAATAAGGTAAAAATAGTTTAAGATATAATTTAAAATAATATAACACTAAAAAAAATGGCTTATTTTATGTGTAATTTAGATATGGGAAACTTATTTAATTTTTAAAATCTTTTTATTTAATATTTTGCCAAATTAATAAAAATAAAGGTAGTTTCGTGTTGGTCCATTTTTACATTTTTGTAGTTATTGGAGCCCCTTCACAAAAAAAAACAATAAATTTTTCGACGTGAAACTTATTTTTCTTTAAGAAGCAAAAGCAGTTGCCATACACGACTTTCTTGAACATTTAAATTTTTGGTCCATTTGTCCTATTGTAAAGAACCATTCGTGGACATACTGGGTACTAGTGTATACAAATCTCACGTGAGATAGGGTGACGGGGATGGAAGGATTGAAGCAAATCTTACCAAATCTCACCAGGGAGTCGAAAAATTGAAAAAACAAACACTTCACATAATTAATGGGCGTTCCCTAAGTATTTATTAAAAATTACATTATTTTTTAATGTAAAACCCTAAAAAATTCAATATGATAAAAAAGAGAAAAAGTTTTATAAAATGTCCTAGTTAGGTGCTTATGCGAAGACACTTAGAAGCTAATTAAATTACAAGCACGTAACGCTATCACGTCAAAAACTTAATGGATACATTGAGACGAAGTAGACAGGAATAATTAAGATGGTAAACATGAAGGTAAATAACGGGTGAAAAATGATTAATGCATCTCTAATTTCAAAATAAGCAGCTTTTTGTAATGATCATTAAGTTTTTTAATAAATTTATTTACCAAGTAAACTTATATTAAATTGAAATATCGTATATTGGTTTCGGTTCGAAGGTGTCAAATGATTGATTGTGGTAGAGAATTATTGAAACCTACAGAACACACAAAAAAATCTCGTAGGTGTACGGAATTCTCGAAAAACGTAATTAAGGGATCATTTCAGTTTAATTTATTGGTAAATAACAAAAATCCTAAAATTACCCATCGACTTTTGCTAATAGACTATTAAAAATTACTTTAATAATAAAAACATTTGTAAGAAATATGTATTTTTAGCCAATAACGTAAAGCTATTAGTGCCAGAGCTAGTGAACCCTTTAAGTAACGTTAGACCTGTAAGGCTAAAAATTTGTAAAGTAATGAGTCATACCATGCTGAGTACGAAAATCATCACCTGGCAGGCATCAGCCGTGCACATTATCACCCTGTATATTTTTGAGACTTTAAAAAAATATTATAAAATAAAAACTTGAAGCTGTAAGCTTAAAATATTTCTAGGATTTAAGGCGATTTTTTTTGTCAACGGTTCAAAAGACGTTTTAACGCATATTTAAAAATGACGTCGTTAAAAATGTAGTAAAAAAACGATGTTTTTCAACCTATGTATCAGCTGATAATTTTTAACCTAACTTTTCCTGTTGATTGACTCGGCTCGCGAGTTACTTCATTTTTTAGATATGTATTGATTTTTTCCTTTCTTCATTTATTTTATGAATAATCTTTTTCGTATTTGTAACATCCACAAATCCAACAGCAGCCAGATTACTTAATATCTGTATTATCTGTCTCTTATTAGGGGATCTCACTTCTTTGCAGCGTTCTCCGACCTGTTTTCAAAAACGGTTGAACACGCGACGTTGATGACGTCATCATTTACCGAAAAAATGTAATGATTTTGAACCGTTGACAACCGTTGACATTAAAAATTCGGCTTTAGTTCATTTATAGTAAGGTTTAAAAAAATTGACAGGCGTTTTCGATGAGCACAAGTACATGTCAGGAGAACTGAAAGATGTGGCCTTTTGTATGGCCATATTTCCAAACCTAATAAAGTTAGATGTACCTCATGTGATGTTTTTCTTAGAGCTCTTTTAAAGATCTTTTTAACCATGATACTGGTAATATTATACAGGGTGATTTTTTTATGAGGCACCCTGTATATTATATTACCATTAAAGATCTTAAAAAAGCTTAAAGAAAAAACCACACTAGGTAAATCTAACTTTATTAGGTTTGGAAATATTGCCATCCAAATTACCACATCTTTCAGTTTCAGCCTGGCAGGTTCTTGTGCTCATCGAAAACGTCTGTCAATTCTTTTAACCTTACTAAAAATGAACTAAATCCCAGAAAATTTCAAGCTTACAGCTCCAATTTTTTGTTTTTGTTATTTTTTTTAACTTTCAAAAATATACAGGGTGATGGTGTGCACGGCTGATGCCCGTCAAGTGATGATTTTCATACTTAGCATGCTATATGACTCATCACTATACAAATTTTCAGCCTTACAGGTCTAACGTTACTCGAAGGGTTCACTAGCTCTCCAATTATATTTTCTAATTTTTGTTTTATTAACAAAACAGTTTATTTACGTACAACGACTTTGATACATCAATAATAATTTTATAGTAAATCATTATTTGGTTATATTATACAGGGTAATTTTTATTTTATAAGCATAAACCTGTTCTTTAGTACATTCTTTTTATAAAAATTGTGCATGCCATTAACTTTCCAGCATACGTTAACAATTACCCATAAAAAAAGAGAAATGATATTTCTTATTAACAAAAAAAGATAGAGCAGACAAAATTTATCTACGGTTAGCATTATTGTAAAAATTACAGTGTGTCTCAGAATAGGTATTACAAGTGGACAAAAACCAAACATTTTGGAAAATTAATGGGACACTTTTGGAAAAACTGATCGCCGATGGTCCAAAACTAAGAAATAATAAATTTTGCTTCAATCAAGGTAAAATACTATTATTTTTTAAAATAAAACAAAAATACATAAAACATTTTTATGAAGAATTGTATTTTATATTCAAATTTCAAATAAGGTGATTTTAGTTTAATTTTTTTATTTATATTTTTTCACGTTTGGCGATTAAAAAAACTATTTAGTGATTAAATTTGCTTTAAAAATCAAAAAACCTGAAAGATGCACTTAAAAATATGGATATCGTAAATATCCAAAAAAACTTTGACCAATAATTAAATGGCTTATAGTAAAAAATACTGGATAGTGGAAAAATAATTGGATATTACATTTTTAGGTTTAAATGTGTTAAATAAAATGAAACTTAAATGGGTAAATAAACTCCAAGGATAATACTTAAAACTTTTTTATTGCCGCTTATGATAATTTATAATTATTAATAAAGTAAATCAGAGAATAAAACATATTTCTGCGGCTGTGTGGCTTATCGTGTTTTTACAATAGACCCTTTACTTGTATCTTAAAAATATAAAAAACACCTATTTTTTAGTAATAATTGTATTTTTATTACACTGTGAAAAAAGTAAAAATATTGTACAAAAACAGAATAATTACAAAAATAACATTAAGGCTAGCTAATTTATTGAAAATTATGAAGAAAAAAATCATTGACCTGTATTAGACTTAAACGTTTTAAAATTAATTTTAACTAACCCCAAATTTTTTGTTATAATGCTTTTTTTAGAAATACTGCCAGCTCATCTACGTCGATTAAAAACCATTTGATGTTTTCATAAAGCAGATTAGAACCCAATACAGGGCAGATGATTTATGAATGTCGGTAAATTTAGCCAGAAGATGTAAACAGATTTGTTTGCCATTTTAATGGAACATGGAAACCCAATATCAAAAAGAGTGATATTTCTTTTTTGTTATGTCTGCAGCGAAAAACTAAAATGGGTCAAAGCAACGGCAATAATTCTTATCAGGATGTTTAAAAAACTAGTCTAATATCAATTTATTGTCTTACGACTTCATGACCTAATAATATTTATGTATACTGGGTGCCCACGAGATAACCATCAAGCATGTTATTTTCTTGAAAAGTGTTACATAATTTTGATATTTTGATCGGATGTATAATTGGATAGGATGCAGATTTCTAATGTTTCAGATTTTAAGTGGCACATCCGATTTAACCGAAAAGTGCTCTTAATTCAGCCATTTGAAACACCCTATAGGTTTTTTTAAAAATCAATTCTACAGGCAATTCCAATAAAATACATGTACCGCATCTTATACCTATCATTATTATTTTTTGATAAAATGGCGTTGAAAATATCATGTCCACCGCCATTTTTTACGATTGATTAAAAAACCAGTGATGACAAAAAGGGCTGATGCGATTTCTTACACATATTTAATGGACCTTTCACCATAAAAATATCAATTTCGGTGTTACCGGTTTTGAGTGCCACCGAAAATGACTTTTGGCAGTAGAAGAACTTTAATAATTTAAATAGAAACGACTATCTTAAGCCTTAAATTTAAGATTAATACTTATTTCTCAATCTCTTTTGTTAACTATATCCTATCCTTAAACCCAATAGTCTTTAGGATATTAATAGTTAAACGCTAGGCTGGTCTAAAATTTCAAAGAAAATATATTTTTAACGTTTCACCAATAATAACCCAAAGACTATTAGGTTTAGAGATAGACATAAGTTGACTTTAAATTTAAGGCTTAAGTTAATGGTTTCCTTTAGAATAATTGAAGTTTTATATTACCGAAAGTCAGTACCGTGACACTTCCGGTAAGCAAAAATTGTATTTTTACTCTGATAGGATATGAGGTTCATTATACGCGTAAAAATCGCATAAGTCTTTGTCATCATTTGTTTTGTACTAAATCAATAAAAAAACACGAATAACATAACATTTTCAAACGCCATTCTCTTAAAAACTAATTAAGATGGATATAACATATGGTACATGGTTTTGGATATATCCAGTAGAATTTATTTTTAATATAATGTTCCATTTAAAAATGGCAAAGTTGAGAGCAATTCCGATTAAACCGGATGTGCCACATAAAATATATATAAAGCATCAGAAATTTGCTTCCTATCCAACCATACATCTGAACAAAATATCAAAATTTTGTAACACTTGAACTGTAAGTGTTGTATTAGGCATAAAATTCGAGCTACACTCAATAAAAAAATACCTATAACAAAGAAAAGTATGTAAATATTATTAAAATAGTATACTACTGGTTTTATTTAAATTGTGTTTAAGAGTTTTAGTTTAAAATTCTTTAAATCCTAAATAAAAATAACTAAGACATTTAAGGCAAATGTTTAAAATTTATTTTAAATTTTTCATAGTAGAAATCACCCCTAAAATTTTTTGGTTAAGTTACCGACTTAAGAAGTCTAAACTAAGGGGACAATCACTATTTTTTATGGTATATTTGTTATATGATTTTATTTAAAATATACAGGGTATGTTAATTATATAAGAAATATACCCTAAAAAATGGTGATTGTCCCCTTAGTATAGTAATAACTTTTTTTGTTTTTAAAATAAAGTAACCATTTTATTCTTATATTTTCTGTTAAACATGAATTTTAAAGAAAATGTGGTAGGTGGGCTTTGGGTACCTTTATAAAATATTTTAATTACATGTGCAAATTCGAGGAAAATGTTTTTGATTTTTTTTTCTCAGCAAAAATAAAAAATTTGAAACCTATATTTGTTACTTCCTATTGTTAGATATAAAGCAAACTTTGGAATAAAAATTAGCCAAGTCGGGTCAAAGGCCAGTTTTCCATGCTTACTCGGCTACGGCCTTTCAAGCATCAACGCTACTTTATATGACTAGTCTCATCCCATGCTTTTCCAACTCATTTCTTGGGAAAATTAGGATTTTAAAATGGTATTTTCTATTTTCAGACTAATAGTCCGGTGGCCAACAGCAAAAAGTTGGATTTGAGATATAGAAAAGGTTTTTTTGCTGATTTTGGTGATATAGGGGCTCAATTTTAAGCATCCGATTGATCCCGCTTTGGCATCTTCGAGCCATTTAAAATATTTAGGATGGCGGCCGAAGGAAAGAATAAAATTTACATTTTGGTTATTAAACATAGACTAATGTATTTGACATGATTTTAGAGGTTTTCAAGGTCGCACTATACGTTTTTAAAGATGAAATTTACCTAAGGGTTATAACTTAAAGCTTTTTACCCGTTGCAACTATACTGCAAAATTTACTAGTCTGGTTTTAAGAAGCGGAGGTATTTTTAATATTTGATTTGATTTTAAGTATTAAATCTACAAGATCTAAAAAGAACAAGATGTTTTATAATAAATAAACATATATTATTTTCATCACAAAGTGCAGTTTTGAACAGTGCATATAATGAAGTTTAAATATGGGTGTATTTTTAAAAACACTGACCGTTTCAAGATAAAAAAATATTTATTGCTTACTCCTATAATAAAATTCAATGCAAACCACATAAGTCACGAGAGGATGGCCAGGATCCTAACCGAGTTTGGCCAACCACTCAATTTTGCTTTTTTATCTCTCTCTCTATATCAGTTGCATAACCCAAAAATATTCAGTTTGCAACTAGAATTATTATGAAGGTGGTAAGTGTTGTGCAAGTCCATTATCGCTGCGATGCAATAAAATGCAGGGTAAATTATGGTTTATCTTGTAGTTTAATATGACACTGTTATTAACTAAATTAGGACGGCGACCATTATTGTCCAAATCGCAAACTAAATTTGGTGCATCTGTTGGATCTGAGAAAAAATGATAGCGGTCTTATTATTTTTCTAATTATTAAAGAAACGATTTGTAATATTTAACAACTCCTAAAAAGGTTTTTAAATGATACAAAGCATAATATACAGTGTGTCCCAGGATAGGTGTTACAAGAGGACAAACCGACCAAAAATTCGCATCGTTCAAAACTAATAATTACAATTTTTTTACTTCGATTGGTAATATATATTTTAAAAAAATAAAAAATGACCAAGAGTAAATTTTTTACATTATGCATCTTGCATTCTGCAGTCTTTAAAATACTTGGCTTAAGGCATCAAATTTGAAAAAGTCTATATTTAAAAATATTATTATTATTTTTTTTAATTTGCTTCCCAATGCCCATTATTTAAGTTTTAATGCTTGATGTAAAAAATTACAATTAAGTAATTTTTTTTACCTTTCATGCTCTTACTTCCAATTTTGACATAAAACTAAATTCTCTACAACATTTAGGTACTTATACAATTTTGTTATATTTTTAGAAATAAAAGTAGTCGTTTTTATATTTTTAGTTATAACTCGCCCTGTATAATACAGATTGGAGTAAAATTTTGTATTTCTTAGTTTTGGACCATGTGAAAAGTTTCCTTAAAATTTCGTTCTAAAATTCAAAAATTTTTGGTCTATTTGTCCTCTTATAACACCTATCCTTGGACACACTGTATGTATATTATTTATTAGCGGTAAAGAATGTAACATTACGCCTATTACAACCTTACATGATTTAAGACATGTTTTAGATTCCACTATTTATCACTTTCTTAATAATAGGTTTTTACCACAATGGAGGTTAAATTTTTTATCTATTAATTATTGGTGATTTTGGATTGTAACTTCTATAACACCATATTTTGCAATAAAATTCAGTAAACTCAAAATTTTAAAAATCATACTACGGCAATAAAGTTTAAAAATACTTCTTACACCCCAAGGAGCATGTATTTTGTAAAATTTAGCCCCTAGGTTAAGTGTGGCTTTATATCATATTCATCAACCCCGAAAACTTATAAAAGCATGTCTAACATAGCCATAATGTTTTAAATTAAAATTTAAAAAACTACTCTTTACTCCGGACGCTATTTGAAAAATTAAATTGTCAAAGGGTGCCAGGATGACATGAATCGGATTTTTAAATAAGACAACCTACATAACCTTAAACTGCAAAAAAACCTTTCACCGAAATTCAGGTTAGGGCCAATTTTGCCATTTGCCCACCAGAATATTAACATAAGTAAATTATTCTTTTTCCTAATACATACACCAAAAATAAATTCTGCTAAGAAAATGAAAAAAAAAAAAAAAAAATCAAAACATTAATAGAATAGATTATATTTAAAATGTTTATGTACACTGAATTTAAAGATATACAAAGTACATATAAACGTAAGTCCGCAAATTATATAATTTTTTTAAGGAGAGTAATAAATTTTAAAAAATACCTTAGCTATTAAGTTATGTATTTAAATTTTGCAGATTTAAACGAGTATATTTATTATAGTCAAAAGAACCTTAAAAGCACGCTTTAAAGCGCATTAAACTAAAAAATTTAAAATATTGTTTAAATTAATCATAACAATAAACAAAAAAAAAACTTTTATTATTGTAAAAAAGCGTCGTGCCCTCGATATACGAAAAATATGGCCCCAAGGCGAACACAGTTTTTTGCAATAATGCTTTTATTTTTTGTGTATTATTATTTAAAGATTATTTTTTAAAATAATTTTAAACGTTTTAATTCAATGCGCTCTAGAATCGTATTTTTAAGCCTTTCTAAACTATAAACATTTACTCTTTAGTTTGGTATGCTATAAATGTGTGTTTTTCTTTTTTTTTATATTTATTTAATTTTAAAATGTTGAGTAGTGTTTTTAATTTTTAACCATAAAAATACTGTTAAGTCTGCCTAAATAAAATTAGTGAATATTTATTTACATATATTTTATAACTTAATTTGTTAAAGAAGTCATCTTCACTGGTATTCTGCTTAACTTTTCTTCTTCAAAGAATACTCTAGTTAATTCTGCATGTAAATACTCTATTCAATTACAGAGGGCGCTGCCTAGTAGTTAAAAGATACCACAGCCTTCTTAAACTTATGAGCCGTAAAGAAGAAAATCTGGCAACACAGCACAGTAGGAATGTCAAGTAAAGGTTAGAAGTAAACGGAAACAAGTTTAAACGATTGCTAAAAGGTTTTTTCTGTTTTTAAAAGTTAAATCGTAGCGTATATTTATTATATAAAGAAAAAATAAGTAATTCATTGTTATATTTAAAAAACAGGACCAGTGCCAATATGTCAATTGTTGTGTTTAAGTTTAAATGTGCGCCTATAGTTGGTGCGTACGGCGTACATTATGCCACGAACGTGTTGCGTTTCGGGCTGCAAAACAAATTACCCCAGTTATATTAAAATATAGGGTTATCAAACAACATTTAATTTCTCCAAATACGATAAAATTAGAAAAGCCTGGTTGTGCGCTATTGACCGGATAAGTGTTTTTTATTAAAAGTAAAAGTAGTACCTATACGGTAAATGGACAAAAATATATTACGGGCAAATAATTAACTTTGTCTTTAAAAAAATGGTTTAATTTAATATCAATAGTGTGTAAAGTGCACCAAAAACAATTATTTACCCCAAGCAGTATCCTAAAGACTATATCAACTAATGCGCAAAAATATACCGGTAAGTCCACCAAAAATATTATTCATATAGATATTCTAAAAGTTATTTACTTAAGGCGGTTTTAGGGTAACTATAGTAGAAAACCTAATTTAAAGCGTTTGTTATTTTAAAGTGCATCTTATGTAATACAAATTAAGCTTTTATATTTATAATTAAACACACATGCTTTCAATTTATAAGTATTGCAAATATTACTAAATAATAAATGTTTAGTCAAATTTAAAAAGCTACATTGGTCTGTTCGCAAAAAATACATAAAGAGTGGTAGGAAAAATCCTAACAACTTAAAATTTTTAAATCCTTACCAACAAATTTGTATAAGGTAAAAAAGTTCCTGATAAGTTTTGCAAACACATTATTGTTTTCTAGGGCAACTATAGTATTTAAAATTATACCCATATGTTGTCTAAAACATCCTAAAAAAATTAATACCTATATTTTGTTAAAAAGATTTAAAAAATTAATTATATTTACCATGTATTAGGAACTAACTTCAATATTTCTACTGTACAGTGTTGTTTGCAACGCTGCCTTTCTTACTTCACGGCTCATAGGTTTAAGAAGGATGTGTAGAAACCCATTATGTCAAATAAATAAAATTTATAGTAAACGTATAGCGTGCTGGAGTGCAGAACGGTGCAGAATTCTGGAAAAGTTAGTTATACCATTATTTTACCATTTTTTGCTTATTAGCATTTTTGTTAGCTGTAGAATATTGTTAAAATAAATAGGGTAAAACTTTTTGCTTTTTCTAACGAATTTGCATAATGTCTTTAATATATTTTTTACCATTTTTTTTTGAGCTTTATCTTTTCGGTTGCAAAAAATAAAAACCTTTTTTAAACAAAACAAATAAAATATTTATTTAAGCAAAAATGCTAAAAGGTCTTACCCATTATTTTGTATATGTGTTGATCTGCCTGATAAAGACTTACCTAAAACAAATAAGAGCCAAATTAATAAAACAATTTTAAATAAAAGTTAAATAATTTTTTAAAACATATTAAAAACCAATTAACCAGAAATGAAACCCGTATTAAAATTTTTAAAAAACAATTACTCAAATTGGAGTTTTCTTTCCAAAAAAGTCTTTTAGCGTTTGTATATAACCTGTCCTGTCAGTATTAAGTGTATCTCTTTGCTTAATGTATTTCTAAATGTGTCGATTTTACTTAATATTGCGTTTGTTTTTTGTACGGTTATAACATACACATAACGTATAATATCACTAAATTAAAGTTTTGTGCTACCCCTAACTAATTACAATACCATTTATGTATTTACCTAATTTATTTTTTTATTTAAAAATACCAAAGTACAAAATGAAATATAACGTCAACCATAGTAATTTAAATGTAGTTATTTTATTCTTTGAATATAATATGGTTGGTGTTTTAGGATTTATTGCAAGTTTTATTTTATAGACTTATTTTATAAAAATTATATATTATTTATTTAAATATTTTATTTCATATAATTTATATAAAATACCAGTCATTTTGTCATCATGTCTAAATATCACAAAATTTTTATTTTACACAAATAGTATAAAAAATATTGTCATCCTTTTTTTATGATTTATTAAATATTTTTAAAATATTTTTTTTTTGTTTGTTTTTTCTTAATAAAAGTCTTTGGTTTTTAAAGGTATTTAATTTTGGGTCCTTATTAGATTACATTATAAACCATTACATAAATTTACAAGAATGTAGTCCAACATACAGTGTGTCTACGTAAGTTGGCGTCATATGAAAAACTTTTTTATTATTGATTTAACAAAAAACACTTCTTTTAAAAAGTTCTGCATTAGGTTTTGAACCATGCAAACCTTTTATAAAGAATAAGTTTTATTCCTAAAATCAATAATTAAAAAGTTTTCCCTATGACGCCAACTTACGTAGGCACACTGTATGATGACCAGAATTTAGAAACACTAAACACTAAACAACGATTTAACACACTTCATTATAACAATATCCTAATTTATTATCCTGTTAATAACACTTGTACCTAAATAAAATTCATGGCTAAAACACAGTCTGTGCAGTTAAACTGTGGATGTTGGAAAAGATTACTTAAATATTAATAAGGGTTGATTTAGAGGCAGCAGTTATTCATCTAAATTTAGCACTGGCGCAACCACGTAGCCAAGAAAATGCTCGAAGTACAGCTATACATCTCGGATATAAGATTATGTCTATAAATAATAAGTACCGAAATAAATACCTTAACCATATCAAAAGCCACTTTTTAAATTACGATAGTAGCCGCCAAGTCTTTAGTAACGCCTTGTTACTAATATTGCATGTAAAACAAAGATTACGAAATTCTTGATTTTTTTATACAGTGTGTCTACTTAAGTTCGTACCATATGAAAAACTTTTAAAATATTATTTTTACGAAAAAAAGTTATTTCTTATAAAAAGTTCTGCATGGTCTAAAACCTAAAATGCAATCATTAGATAATAGTTTTTGCGGTGGTATACGAGGTATGTCCAAAAATGTAAATTTTGCTTAAATATTTCTTAAAGACATGCTAAGATATAATTACGATTCTTGAACTCATTAAAAAAAAACATTCTTTAAACATAAATATCCTAACTTTTAAGATATGAAGTGTTAAAATTTTAAAAAAGTTTATTAATAATAACTAACACAATGATATTTAATGAATTTTGGACTTCCATTGCCTTTATTTTTAATTATTCACACAACGCTTCTGGTATTCCTATCTTTTTGGTTTTCAAGTGTAATCTAAAGAAATTTCTATCGCTATTAATTTCATATTGCCTGGTAGAGCACACACCCGTAATGAAATTGGGTGCAGTCAGGCGTAGTTGTTCTCTTAGGACGCCAGCATTGGTCCGCTTTAGGAATGGTTTCCAAATAGTAAGGGTATTTATACACTTGGTTTAATAAACACATTTTTGGTATTTTTAATGAAGACAGCTTCTTTAAATTTACGCTTTTTTCAATGACGTTCCCTGTCAACAAACCGTGCTTCTGTCCCCTTAATGATGTACCTATTCTTTAGAGCGAACGGTCAGCGATTACAGACTTGGATGTTCCGCTTTTTGGGTATGTTGCTTATGTTCTAGGATTCTTAAATTTAACAGGTTTTTGGTCTTAATAATGTATAAATTCCCACATTTCAATGGTACCTGGTAGATACACTCTTTCTGTTTAGATGTAGTACGTTTGGTTCTTGTTAGGATGGTCCCAAGTGCTGTACCGGACTTAAAAACTGTTTTAATTCCATATTGTTTGGCAATTCTTTTAAAAACATCATCAATTAATAATTTTTTCGGATTCTTGTTTGTTTTAGAACAAATCTGATCTCCTAATTTGCTTGCAGTCGATGCACAAACATCATCATCATCATCACAAACCACACCGCATCAGATTTTTAGGGAAGTAAAACGATCTATATTTTTTTAACAAAACAAAAACAAAAAGGGAAATTTACTTAATAATGATTAAGGCTTATAAAAATTATTTTTATTTAAAAAATTTGTTTTTCTTTTCAAATATATTTAATGCAAAGCCGAACGGGTGCCACTGGCACATATTATAATTTTTTGTAAATCAGAAAATGCACCTGGATGTATCGAATACATGTACAAACATTTATAAAGATGTCTATTATTAATAATATTATTAGTTTTTCATTTAAACTCTTTGGTCTTAAAACTTAGAAACTTAGGAAGTTCGGAGGAACATATCGCATTACTGCAACAAAAGTGTTACAACTCAAAATTTATTGAGATAAACATTGTTAAAATAAACATGCGACAAGACTTAAAATAATTCGTAATTTTTTCCATAAAAAGAATAATAACCATTAAAATAAAATAACATAATAGTTCGTATCTTGCGTGGTATTGACAAGTAAATGTTTTCAGCAGCAGCAGAGTTGTGATACTTTTGTTGCAGTAGTGCGATATGGTCGTCAATATCAGTCAAGTGGCGTATCTCATTTTTTTCAATTTTACAAAAGTACTTTTTAGATATTTATTTTAGCGGCTTTTTTTTAGCGAAATAAAATTAGTTTAATATTAGATATTTTTATATCCTTTAAGCTATTAAAATCAAACTTCTGCCATTTCGTGATATTAAGGTGCGACTTTTTTAAGCCATATTATCGGCTCTTGTAAATTTTCCTATCTTTGAGATACGCCACTTCGTGATATTGTCGACGAATATGTCAATAGCAAGTTTTTTTCTTCAAATCAGCCCAACAATCACCCTTCTACATATTAGCATGTATTTAAGGTACACCCTGTATACCTACTAGGATAGAACGTTTACCCGTGACAGCTTAAGTGGGATCAGCCATTGTCGCGGTTTGTAATTATTTTTCTATAAAAATTTTCCAAAAATGTTACAAAAATAATATAAATTTTAAGCCGGTTAAGCTGACTTAAAAGATGGATAGGCTAGTGAAGCAACAACAAAGCGGGACCGACGCACAGTGTGTGAGCAATAGAGATTTCGGGGCAAAAATCGTATCGGTCTACTTGCACTAGAATAGTTCTGTTATTAATAATTTAGTAGGATATAATATCCCGCTAATACAGAAAGCAATACTATTGAAATAATTGTATAACTGTACTTTTAACACATTATTACAAAAAATAATACATTTAAGTTGTTATAAAAATAATATTTTTCGCATTTTTGTCCACACATCGACGCACTGTGCGACATGCTATGTGTCAGGTGAATTTAGGCACAGGTGAAAAAGCAGTTGTTATGTCATAAATAGGAATAACGCAGCGTCAAAACAAAGGTCTAATACATTTCCTTATGAAATATAAAAAATGGGTTGTATTTTTAAGTTTATCATTTTAATATTGTTCACAAAAGTCTAAAAACAGGCTGTGATATTGAACTAAATTTTTTGAAAAAATATTACGCCACTGCTTTTTCTTTAAATTATTATTATTTTTAAAACACTTATTTACTTTGAGGTTAATTTGGTCTTCTGATATTTTTCGGTACGACAAACGGTTTTCGTTTAAAAAAATAGAAGCCATTTTCATGAATGCAAAATCGCTAAAACCAGCTACGGTGTTTTAGTTCTAAGTAAGCTTTTAACTGTGTAATAGCTTCCAAAGAGCAACACATTTTTAATTGACATAAAAATTGTAGTATTGTGATTTCACTTTACTTTAATACAAATTAAACATAAGAATTTTACAAATAAACACCATATCAGATTTTATTGATTTTGCCATGCATTAAATTGTCTTTCGGAAAAGTATCAAGAGACCAAATTAACTTTAAAGTAAAAAAGTAAAAAAAACAGTTCAAATCTTGTTCGAACGCCACTGGTAAGTAAAAAAACTTTACCAGCAAAAATGTAAAGTAATGGTCCAAAGAAGTGTACCTTATTTTGTGGAAATATCTGAAATGGTAGGAAAGGTATGACAAAAGCACATTTTTTCCTAAAACTTTAACACCCTGTATCTCGAAAAAAACGCATTTTCGGACATAACTTTATTAATTTGTTGTTATTTTTTAGTATTTTATACAGGGTTAAAAGAAAAATACCAACTTAAAAATAACCCCGTATAATGCCCCAATTAAAGACAACCCAGCAGGATGCTTTAGAAAAATTAACTAAACTATTTTAAACTAACAGTTTTTTTATGCTTTACCGATAATATAAACCTGATCTGATAACTTTTGTTTAAAGGAAATAATTTTTCAAAAGTTTAAATATATAAGCAATTTTTAAACGTTAAAAAATATTACTAATTTGTTTTAAATTATTGCCACCCGCTTTCATAATTTACGTAAAAACTTATATTTTCCTAAAAAAAAGAACACAATTAACTTGACTTAGGCATAGGGCAACCTTATGGGACGTTTATAAATTACGTTAGGTGTTTTTTTCTATTTTTTTATTCTCCTTTCCCCGTAATATTTTTAATTTAAAGAGGCACCACTTTTTAAGCCAAAATATTAATTATGTGGTTAAAATAATTTTGAAGAGAGACCAAAGAAAAACAGAATCGAAACATAAATAGTGACACTTTATTTTAAATCTTCTTACATGCTTCCTGTTTCTAGCAGAAGAAAGATAACGTGATATTTGCCGAGACCCCCTTTCCCCACCGTGAGATTAAGTGACATTTATCTCGACCTTCTCCCCCTAAAATGCGTTACGTAATTTATAGACGATCTTTAAAGGAAATGTATAGGTATTAAAAGGCCTGAACCAATGATAAAAGAAATTACATTTAAAATAAAAAGTTTTCAATTTTTCTATATTGACCACAGTGTGCTTGACACCCTGTATAATCAAAATATATTTTAATAATAAAATGTACATGACATGATCTAACTATTAGGTAACTGCCTGCCCAGGCAACTTCAATAACGTTCGAAATTAGAAAAATGGTAGCTTAAAAAAAATGTTCTAAATTTTCTATTTTTCCAAAAGAATCTACAATATTTTCTAAATTTGAAGATTTATTCCTATACAAGGTGTCCCGTATCGTTATGTTCAAATTTTGGGAACGTAAAGTACACTTCTTTTCAAGTAAAAAAACGCAAAACTTGTATATCCATTTTTTTTTTTTTTTTTTTTTTTTTTTTTTTGAGGTGGACATTTTGAAAATATTATCAATTGACCTTTTTTTTAAATAAAATATTTTTTTATTTACTTTACGAACTTATTTTTAGTATTCTTTATTTACTTTTAGTATTATCTTAGTATTATCTTCAAATAACATTCATGGGCGTGTAACTTTGAAATAAATAAAAATGGATATACAAGTCTTGCGTTTTTTACTTGAAAAGAAGTGTACTTTACGTTCCCAAAATTTGAACATAACGATACGGGACACCTTGTATAACCCATTACAAAAAATGTTAAAATTTAACAAAAATATAAAATAGAGGGTGATCCATTTTAAAAACCCAACTTTATACCGTTACGCTTTTGTGAGAAACCCCTGTATGCATTTAAATATATTTAAAATGTAAGGTTTATAAATAACAAGTATATGAGCTTTTTAGACTTGATTTACCGTATATTTTTGTCCTACCCTGCATATGATCACCAGTATTACTACTTAAAAGATCTTCAAAATACCTTTTAAATTAAGAGCATAAAAAAATTCACTGTATTTTTCAAATTGCCAGACGGCAGACTTGGTAAAATAATACATTAAATTTTGCCAAAAATTGTTATCTCACCTGAGCACCCGCAAAGTCCACCGCGCTGGGCTTAGTGACTCCCCATTTCATGTATTGTAGGTATACGGACCTCACTGCACAAAATCTCAGGTCTAGTCAAATACATACAAGTAACCTTACAGTGGCTCTTATACTAAAAATTGTTTGCCTTTGAAATAGGCATATCAGTAAGTGCGAATTTGTGTTACCTTTCTCTTTTAACCCTATCCTAACCCAATTTATTATCCGATTTAATGTATTCCTGCCGAAATCAAATTTATGAGCGTCAACTAAACTTTATTTTTAATGTCTGTTGTATTTTTAAAGCACTACAGTAACTAAATTAAAATTATTTTTTATCTCATGCACCTTCTTGGGCACTGGCTTTTAAAAGCTTAATTAAGATTTAATTTAATCAACTTTATTTAATTTAACCTAAATAAGACCGGTGTAAGTAAACCTAAATAAGTAAATAAACAGGCTGGAAAATTATAACGGGGTAAGTATGACTGCCATAGAATTTTAGTATTAATTTTTGATTATGAAAATGTTTTAGCGTTTGTAAAGTTTTTAAAAAATACCATACTTTTGGTAAACTGTTTTAAAATAAAAATAAACAAAAATAATATAAAAATTATTTTTTCGCGACCGTAAAGAAAAATGCTGTTTTCTTAATCGTTAACATTAAGTTAAAGTGCTCCATTCCAGTTCACTACATAAAGTGTTGAAAAAAGTAACTTTCTTTAACACTTTGAAGCTTTTTAGACACTTTGAATTAGTGTTTTGTTTTATTGCCTACTTTAATAAAATTATTATTTCTTTTAGTTTATGTGTCACTAGTTTTAAAATTTGACAGATTGCGAATAAATTTAATAGAAATTATTAAAAACTAATGATAATAATAAATCTTGATGACTAAAAAATTGAAAAGGAATTTATACTGTTTTGGTATTACTTCTACAAAAAGTAAGTAACATACAATTTTCTAAAATTAAATAATAAATGAATAGCTATAAGAAAAATATTTTTTCTTAAAAAGTAAGGAGGCTATGCATTTTTGTTGTAATATAATGGCTGTGCTGCAAAAATTAAAATTAATAAGTTAAGATAACTGAAACACGTATAAAATGGTATTTTGAAAAATTTTTATACGGTCGTGGACAAAATATAGTATGTAACACATGCATAAAGGGTCTTTTTGTACTAATGGGATTACCGCACTCGCCTAACGGCTCGTGCTTTCAAACTTACCATTCGTAAAAAAAATAGAATAACTTTATGCACTTGTTACATAAATTACTTTTATTGTTTAAGAAATACAACGGATCACAAATTAAAGAATTAAAATAAAATAAAACTTTTATTTACCTAGTTTTTTTCTAATGAGTCTCTGCACCTTTCCATAAATTTTTTTGTAAATGACATAATACGTTAGTGTTTTTACACATACAGGGTGTTTTTAAACAGTTGTGCTAAACGGTAATAAAACGGCATATAAACATAGGTCCGGTATGCCTCAGTTTTAAATTAAAATTCAGGGAGTAAAATGCCTCGGTTTTAAGTTAGAATTAAGGGTTTAAACTTGTAAAAGAATTGTTCTTAAAAATATCCTAAATATTCCTTACCAGTTTTGTTTAAATTTGGCAGTATTAATTGTGGCATTTGGGGGTTATTTATCATTAACCTAATTACATTTTATAATATAAATAGTAGCGTTTTGACTGGCAAATAAACAATTTTTTAACAAAAAAAACGGTAAGCAACTGACCGTGAAAATGTTTTAAAAAAATTGTACTTCTGTAAAATTAAGCAAATAAAAATGTAAGTATTATTTTTTTAATTTCTTTTGTATCTTTAGTAAAAAAACTAATTGCATATTTCTAGACTACATCATAAAAAAACATTGCAGGATTTTTTTTAATTAGGTTTTATAGTTTCTTATTAGCAATAATGTAAGCCCAACAAATTATATAAAAATAACGGTTTTTATTTTTTTTTGTTTAAGTCTAACACTCTGTATTCAGTCTTAAAGTTTCTTTGCCCTCTTTTAATTTTTGAAACGTTCGGTATATTTTTTATAACACTTGAAACAATAATATATGACCAAGGTCTGCATTTTTTAACATATCAATGACAGCTCTAAATGTCAAGATAGCTGGGCGCCATTTAAGAATTTTTTTAATGAAAAGAGGGCACTTTATTTTAAAGCTGAGCGGTACTTTATAATCCTAAAAAACTTTAAAAACAAGCTTTAATAAAAATGCACTTAAAAAAGAATAAAATAAACTTTAAAACTTGTACGTATTATAAACCTATAACCTTATTACACAATTAATATGATATAAGAGGATGTTGTGGTATTTTATTACTTGTATTTACTTATTTAAGTAATTAAATATATTTTTTATCTACTCAGGTAAATCCGACGCGTACGACGGACCTTAGAACCTCACTGTATGGCTTGTAAGGTCTAAACTGAACAAACCTTACTTAAGTCAAGAATATTTTCATAAAGCTTAATGAAACAAAGAAGTTTAAAAATGTTGTGTCATATGTTCAAATTTTTAGTGTAAATCACAAGGACTGCTACTAAAAGTAGCTTGATGGGCCCAATAAAGTAAAACAAAAGCAAAAATAAAGTAACGTGCTTCCTATAAATGATATAAAATAAACTAAATGTTTACCGTTTGTTAAAAGGTCAGTGGACTTAATAACAAGTGCAAAGTTAAATATTACCGTAAAACCCAAATATAATAAATATATAGATTTAGTAGCGGATAAAGAAGACAAAATAATTTAAAAACTAGTTTATATCAAAAAATTTAAAAATAAACAAAAAGTGTATTTCGTAATTTTAAAAATTGTGACATATTTTTTTATTAATATAATGTATATCGTACCTCTTACATTATAAATAAAATTTTTAAATTTTACCTTAATTATATTGTTAAGACATAAACCAAAATCTAAAAACTGTTAAAAATTAACTTTATAATATGTTTTTTGTATGTATATTATTTTAAAAATCCATATAATTTGTAACTCGTGCAAAATAATGCATTTTTTGGCATAAAGTTTATTTTAATAATCAATCTTTTTATATTTAAGATGCCAGATGTCACATGAACTGGTTAAAGTGGTAATCAATCATGTAAGTTTTATAATATTTTTAATAAAATTTATGTTAAACAAACGGCAGCAAATGTGTGCTTTAATATACCCTTAGACATATTAAAATATATATTTTTAAAATATGTTGTAAACATTTATTTATTTTTAACAATGTTAGTATTAAAAAGCAATGTATTAAAAACTATTTGGAATTGTTTTTATAATTATATAATAAAAAAGTTTTTTGCTGCTTATTTCTTGACTATATTTACCCCATTTATTAAAACATATTTAAAATAAAGCTTAGAAAAGAATTCTGAAACACGTTTCTATTTTTAGGGGGCACATTTTTGTGTTAAAATTTACTTGTCCAAGGTTATCCGCTCCGACCATCAGAACAAAGGTTTAAAAGTTTAAATGGAAAAGAGGGTTAAGTAATACCGTATCTTTTGGGGTTTTTAATTTTTTTCTACAGACTTCGCGATTTAAAAATCGGTTAAATAGTTTTCAAGAAAATATACCCCCAATACCTGGTGTTCCTAGCCGCTAAAACTTTTTTATTTTGTAAATATCACCCAAATATTTTGTATTTCATAGATTCAGTTGCGTACTGTTTTTTAAAATCTTTGGACAATCCACAAAGGCTAAAAGCCTAAATACTAAAGCACCAAAAATGGTTAGTTTTGGTTCGTTCTGAATATTTTTCATTTAAATTTATACAAATATACCAAATATTCCATTTAAAATAGGAAAATTAGGGTCGTTTCTATACCGAAAGTAATAAAAAACGCCAATATTTATAAAATAATGCACATTTACGTATTATACCTACGTACTACATTGAATACTGATATTTTAAAAAATTAAAAAGGTATAGAGGTTTGGGGCACAACATATTAAGGTAATATTTTCTTAGAAAGGTCTAAACCTTTTAATAAAACTAAACTCTTTTAAAGGGAGTTGTTAAAACCCTTAAAAATAAAGTATCGGCCAACGTTTCGTCCCATTTAAACTTTTTGAAGTTTGTGTTGGTGGCAAGAGAAGATTAAATTATTTTTTGACATAGAACTGTGCACTCTAAATAATAAAAATAGACGTGTATGTAAATTTTAAAAAGGTGTATAAATAACAGAATCATAGGGGTGACTTATTTAATAAAAATGCACTATACAGAGATTATTTTTTTAAGTCTCAAAATAAAATAAAAAATAAATAAAATATTTTTGTCGTAGTGCTAAATATAATCATTGGTTTAAATGTTAAAGGTAACAAGTGTTCTGAAAATTAAAAAAATAATAATAAATAAAATTTGTAAAAAAAAATAAAAAAGTTTATTTCTTTTAAATATTGCTTAAAGCTTTATATAGAAATCATACATGTAAATGATAAGCATTTTATAAAATACATTTTTACTTCAAGTTTTAAATAAATCTAATTTTTAGAAAAAATGTATTTATGACTTTTACCTTTAAACTGACGTTTTCGTTTATTCAGGTTAAAATAAATTTAAAAAATAGTAATTTTTGCAAAGAACAATAATACAGAGACTACTTTTTGATTTAATTGATTGATTTGAAAAAACTAATATATAAAAATGCTGAATTTTTAATTAAGATATTTAAAAAACAATTAATTAAACATTGGTGTGTTTAGTGGTCTAAAAAAATGTAGCATATCGTGGGCTAGCTCCGTTTTAGTTTTACAGGAGAAGCTAAAAACTGAATGCTTACTACAAATTATTATATTTTTTTACCAAAATATATGAAGGTAATTATAGGAGTACGACTGTATTATTTAATTGTAAAAATAACTTATATACAGGCTGTTTTCTATTTACTAAACCAATTTTATAAAAAAAAGTTTATATAAATATGGGTTCTTAAATTTTTCGATCTTATGATACAGGGTGTTTCAAAAACACGTTTTTAGGAAAAATTGTTGGACTAGATATAAACGTTATTAGATTAAGTTTTTGTTGTTGTTCTAACATATTTGCTAATAAAAAGTTGTATCATCTAGTTTTTAAAAGAAAAAATTGGATTATTTTTTCTTGTATGGTCCAATCATACACAAATTTGCGAATTTTAAAGTAGTATTTTTACGTGTCATTTAAAAAATATATATAATAATTAAAAGAAAAGTTAGTGGCGTAAATTTTTTTGTCAATACGATGATCCAAGATACGTTTTGCGCCGCCACTGGTCTCACTATCTGAAATTAGGTAACGGGGTTAAATTAACCTTTTATTGCAATCGATACCTCAGCCAAATTTTATCAAGATCGGTAAAGGCCTAATTTTTTTATACCATTTTTGAATCTTCCTAACGAAGTGCGATAGAATTTTTTTATATGAAGTACTAACAATATTTTGGCTTACTTTATGATCTTTATTATTTTTGACCTTACCTTTCCAAACATCCTGTATAATATGACAGTGTTAACCTGCTGATATACCAAAATAAAAGTATGTTTGTACTTTAAAATTTTATTGACAATAATTAAACACACGTAATAAACCGCAGACGTATTAGAAAGTATTACGTCTGCAATTTACCAGTTTTTTTATTGGAAGGAATAATTTTAAAACCTAAATCGTTTGGCTGTCTCTTATGCGTCCAAATCTAATACTGAATGGCTTTATATTACGTCACCTGTTTTCCTGTGTCTAACAATAAAACCTAAATAAATCTGTCGCAATGATATTAGGTCCAGTAAGAAACAGATTGGATTTCTTTGATTTTTACTGAAACCCAATAAAAATAAAATTATTTAGTGGCTTTAACAACTTGGAGTGAATTCGAAATCAGGGCTTGTGATTTATGGAGGTTGACATGGCATGCCAGTAAATATCGTTTAGGTGAAAAAAGTTAAATGTAGGTATATTGCTTTGTAAAAGATTGTTTTTAATAAAGAAGTGTATAAAATTTAAATTATTGTTTTTAAAATGGCTGCTTTTATGACACGCTTAATATTTAATAATAACAATAATAATAATAAAAATAATAATACATTTATTGTTTTAACCATATTACATAGTGTGAGGCATGTACAGTAGGAAAAAAAATACAAAAAATGGGTAACAATAAGCCTTAAGTAATGATGCAGAGATCTGGAAAGACCAGATAAATAAAAGAATAATTTATAATCTAACTAAAACTAAATAACAAATATATTCCGTCAAACAATGCTTACAAAATTTTTTGTATTTTATTACGTTCAACCCCATCCACGCAGGGTACATAGACAGCACTACAATGAGTGTGATTGAATTAAAAAAGTTAAATTTCTGTTCAGTAAATAAGCTGGGGCCAAAAAATGCCGACGTCATGCAAATTAAAAAGTTTTTTTATATCAAATGACAGGGTTTTATGAAATCTTGCCAAGAAAGTTTAAAAGCAGATTCTAAATCAGAAAATATTCAAAAAGTTTATATAAACAGGAATTCGAAAATGCTATGTTTTCGAGATACAGGGTAAAAAATCTGTTTCTTGGTAATATCCTAAATATTCCTTGCCTAATCTGGTGTCGTCAATACTTCTAACAAAAAATTTTACGCCATTGACTTTTTGTAAGTTTTGTATTTTATTTGGATTCAAGTAAAAAATACATATTTTAAGCTCTTTAATTTTTTCGTATCTTTTTAAGTTTTTGAAAAAAAATATCTGATTTTATATCTCTGGCCCACCTAAAAAATTTAAAAAACTTTTAATTAAGGAAAATAATATGTTAGTTTGGATGGTAATGATATCTAATTGTTTATGGTTATTTACATATATGTAATTATTAATATAACAATATTAAAAAATATTTTAAAAAGAAAAATTTCCTTATGTTTTTGTGTACTCCAGGAGTTTGAAATTAAGTTTTTTTTTAACCTAACAGCATAGAAAAAAGGTTAAAACACCTAAAAAGATATATTTTATTTTTACTTACCTAATCCAAATAAAATATTAAACTTGCACAAAAGTCAGTAGCGTATTCATAGGTACCGCTTGGCTAAATAAATTTAAATAAGTTAAACCTTAGTTAGCATTTCCACGTTACTAATAACATTGCCGGATTTCGTTAAAATTAAATAAGTGTTATGTAAGATACCTATTTAAATACTTAACACCCTCTATTTGAACAAAAATGGATTTTTGGGCTAAAAGTTTTTAAATTGTACTCTATGGTACGGTACAACTAAAAGAAAAAAGAAGTTTAATAAAATAAAATAAAATAAAAAAAAACATCTTTACCTTACATCAAAAAAATAGTGTCACGTGAGTCAAAGACAGACACAAAAACAATTTTTATTAAAACAGTTTTTCTTTCTTGATTTTTTTACAATGACTATGCTTGTAACTCTTTATTTTAGGGAGAAATACGCTGATATTTTAGGGGAGGGGCCGCGGCCACTCCTGCTCTCGTCCCACTAGAAGTTACTATACAGGCTGTTACAATTAGAGGGTCAGCATTAGGATTTCGGAAACGATTGGGTTGGTTAAATTGGGGCAAATTGCGCATTTGTAAGCTTGAGAATAATCCGATTTAAAAATTTAGAAAATTTAAAGTTTTGCAAAACAGTGTTTTTTTTCTGGTTTATATACAGAGATATTTTAAAATAAATTACACATTATTATTGTCACTTTCTTCGTTCTACAAAATAAACCATTAAATTTAGGATCCGATGTGTCGTCTTTGAGGCGCCATCATCAACTTTTTTCAAAATTGACATAATGTTGTTTTCTTCCCTAAAAACTCATAGTTTATCTCTAAATCCAAAGTCATACCACACTTAACATTTATGCGACGTTTAAAAGCAAAAAACCATCATTTATTGCTATTCCGGTTAAATAATAAGTGTATCCCAGAAGTTC